>BMAW01015355.1:0-11371 GCA_019974015.1 Nephila pilipes | reverse complement strand
ACCACGTTTAAACTCGGCAAACCACCGACAAATCATTGCTTTTGATGGACAAGAGTCCGGGTAACATTTTTCAATCCATTGTTTCGCTTGCACGGTGTTTTTACCCATTAAAAAACAATGTTTTATCAGAACACGAAACTCGGTTTTTTCCATTTTTTTAAACAAACTACAAAACGACTTTACTCCAACCTCGATAACTCAGCTGTTTCTGGTCCGATCGACTTAAAATTTTGACACGTTTCAAGCAAAGGTTAGTACTCTAGAAAGACCTGGTTACTGGTTTACTACGAGCTCCATCTCTGGGTTAGTCTCGGAACTTATTGATCCATGTGTTACTGAGCGAATCTTCATTATTCACTCTGCTGCTTTAAAAAAATGGTACGCGGATGCATGGTATTATGCTTTATGCAATTTCAGCAGCTAACTAAAATTTCTAATAATTAACGAGAAGAAAAAAAGGAAAGATAATTAGATAAGAGAGAAAACAGCAGGGATGTTACAAGAGTTTGCTTATAGTTCCAGGTTTCACATGGCTATAAGGGAGCAAAAATTTAATTTTGTGCTATAAAAAAGGAGGAGTCACAGATAGATCAATGTTACAATTTTTGAATCTTTAGGTACTCGAGTGGAATATGCTTATTAAAAAATAAACAGGGGAATATATCTTTTTTGCTAAGAGTAGTTTCAACACCATATCTAGAGCTTGTCGTGCATTCACCGCCAATGAAAATAGCAAATAGCGCATATCAAAGAAATTCGTGTCACAACCTTGAAACTTTGCAAGTAGTGAATGAACGAATTGGTTTACAAATAATCAAAATTTTGCACGATCGTGCACTTGTACTTACCCAAAAGGGGTGATGTAATGATGAAAGAACATGTATAAATACTAGTATCTTGTACATTCTGTATGAAAGCGCAAAATATATTGATTGATGCAACAACGGAAAACAAATAATGCCTTTCTGACATCAGAGATGGAGGAAGCAATGAATCAATAGGAATGAAGGAAGCAACAATAATGAAGGAAGGAAAACAGCGCACCGGTTGTGTATTAATGTATTTCAGGAGCATATTAGACTTTCTTGACTTTTTATCTCCGATCTGTACAATTATAAGACTATTTCCATTAAACAGATCGATTTCATACTTCAGAATTAGACGTAAATTTATAAAAAAGAGCGCAGAAGTTAAAATGAATTAATTTTAAAAATTTCAGGGCTATTGTTTTTAAAGTTTAATATTTAAAAATTAATCTTAAATTTATTAGAATTGATGAGAGTTAAGGAGGGTTTGGAATGTCCAATTGGGAGAAAGCAGTTTAAATTGGTGTGTGGTAGAGGTGCGAGAGAGAATTTGAGCTCCCAAGTCGCTTAAAATCGGAAACGCGAGCTCTCATTGGTCGAGAGGAGGAGCACTCTATCATCAATATGAGTTAAGGATTTTCAAGGGAAGTGGTAAAGCCAGACTAACAGCGAACCGCTCGACTCGCTTCGATGAAGCAGAGAATGTGGTTGAGGACGGCACGGTGAGACACCGTAGCCGGTAAGAATGAAAGTTTATCAGAACTTAAGAACTCATTAGGTCTACGAAACATTTTAGTTAAGTCTGGAATGTAATTTTCTGTTTCTGTAACTGTGGGATTATGGATATTTTCTATGTTTTTAAATAATTCACTGGATATTTTCGGCATTAATTGTTTAAAGGTGGAAATTTTCAACTCTATCCCGAGCTCCTCCTTTCTCATGTATTACCACGCGTGACAAATGTGTCATGTTATTATAGATAATTTCTAGTTTACTAATGTGTTGTTGAGCTGCCTGCTCCCAAGTTGTGTAGTCATATATCAGAATTAGTCTGAGGAAGGACCAGACAAACGAATAGCAGAGAGAGTAACGAGAGATTTGTGATTTTCCCTTCTACAAACACTATAGAAGTTCTTTTTGATATAGTTTAAATTTCCATCCCTTTCAAATTGAAACGTGACTTATGTAGATTAGATAATAAATAAGAAGTGTAATAAATATATTTGAGGAAATGCATGCATAAAAGACGAAGAATTAAATATTGAAGCTCGCTGTCAATAGTTGGGGGGTGAAAGAGATTGTTGTGTACCAAGTGAACATTCGTATCAAGCCTATTATGAACAAAGATACTTTAAAGAGATACTTTTAAAGATACTTTTTACTCATACAGGAGGACTTGTGTTTCTCACTGGAACTTTCAACTCCAATGATATTTCTCGCTGAAACCCAAGTCAGTGGGTAAGAGAGAACTTAAATTATTATTATTTCAGATGTGTTGAGAGAAAGTAGACTTTGATAAACTAATACTGCGTGAAGCTTTAAATAATCATAGCTTGTATTAATAAACTGATTTACTATTTTGTTTCACTTCCTCATCAATTAAATGTTAAATTGTGTGATGGTTTGAATAAGTAAAATAATGACTGCAGAATTAAAAGATAGGGAAGCGTTATTACAGAACTGAAAAGTTGTTCTTTAGATAAGAACAGGTTCTCAATTCTCCTTTCATGGTGCTGTAGAGGTTCAAGTGGATGTGTTAATCATTGCTAGCTGTCTTCAAGAAACGAATTTGAGGTTCCAGCGCCCTAAATAGTTTCTCCCTTTATCGCTGAAATACCGCAAGTTCTTATTTCGATATTCAGGGATGAGCCACATTTCATTTTAAGGTGGGATAACCGAAGGTTATCGATCAAAAAGAGATTATCCATTTAGTCCTTTTTTTTTAAGTGTAGTTTTGAATAAGTGCTATGTACCTCCAGTTAAAAAGAATTTCATTAAAACCTGCAACACACAAAATCATCTTTCTTTAGAATCTATTACTATCAATCTGTTATTATGTGACAATTGTTATTATTAATAAATAAATTGATAGGTTGAGGATAAGGTTCTAATATTCCATTAAAAATGATAAATCAATTAGTTAATAAAAGTTCTTGTAGTTGCCAATGATTTGTTATTGTCAAATCTTTACCTCTAGTTCTATTTCAATTATTTCAACACTTGAACTTTTATAACACTTCAAGAGATTTATCTTCTTACACCCATAAGTTTTTCTAATGTCTTATTTTTAAATTTCTTTGAAGTTGAATGTGCTACAGTTAAAATAATTATTCTTTAAATCTACTTTCTTATTAGAAATGTTGAAAATCAGTTTAAAAACAGAAATCGAAAATAATGTGAAATGAAAATAGTTTTTCATGAGACCTTATATTTAAATCTAAAAATTAAAACTAAAGATTAAGTTAAAAAGAATTTTAGTGTAAATGTGGAGTTATTTTTTTAATTTGAGCTTCCTAGAATCGTTCAGGTATCAGAAAACGGTGGAGCGTTGTTTTCTAAACAATGGCATGAGGTAACCTCATTACAATAATCCTAAATAAAATGAGGTTGAGCAATGAATGTACTTTTCATTATCAGCTTAAAAGTATATGGGCTTATTCATCATGAGCACGAAGCATGAGAACTAATAAGAAGTGGTAAATATTTTACAATTTAGTTCGGCGAAAATTTATAGCGCATCTGGTAATAATCTCGAACACTTTAAAATGGATAAATTATAATCCACATCAAAAATCTCATAGTTTTGCCTTGCATGATTATATTTCTTGAATATTGTTCTTCGCTGACTTTCCTTTATTTGGACACCATTACAAAAATAAAATGAAAAGCCCCACTATGTGTCACAGAAAAATGAATTCCTTCTCCATGCTAATCCTAATATCTTCACCACCTACTCATGGGACTCTGATTAACAGTTCCTGTTCTAACTTTATTAAGAAACAAACAGTGAAAAATTTAAAATATTTTTATCTGAAATATTATGAGCGTAATATATAGTATATATATATATATATATATATATATATATATTTGTGTGTGTGTGTGTGTGTGTGTAAGGTATCACCTTTAAGATTTAAAAAAAGGAAATAATACATGACAATTATTTAAATATCTTCTAAGACGAAATTCAATTAGCTTGTATTTCAAAAAAGTTTTAAAGAAAAATAAGAATTGTTACTTTACATTACCTATTCTAAATTTTTGAGATTTTTATTTTATATATGTATTAGCATTAATTTCTTCCTACTTATATGAATTACATGCTTGCCCTCAATTAATGTTCAAAAGGAAAAGATTAGAATAAACAGAAATACTTGATCGTTTTTCATATAATTAAGTCTCTAAATTTGGCTTCATTTATTGCTTTAGAAATCGATAGATAGTTGCTGTTCATAATACTTAAGCCTATCATTAAACTTTCTTCTCCTCGTGTTTTTTATCTCTTCTATGTGTTCCTTAAACACAATTTAATATGTATAAATTTCTTTCTTTTTCATAAAATAATTCAAACTGAGCACTGTTTATGTTGCCACTCAATAAACATCTAATCGTAGTCATTGTAATACTTAACATTTCTACATTCTGTGTACTTTCAAATTTCGACACCAAATGAATTCAATGGCTGATTACTCATAAAAGTTCTTAACCATTTTGTTGCTACACAAGAATTGAGAGTTACTTTTATCACAGAAGGAAAAGTATTGTTATATTTCCTTGATCATTAGTTTTTCATCTTGATCAAGATTTAATAATAAATTTTATTTTACTTAAATACGTGTCTCTTCTATAATTTGTATTATCTTAAGCCTACGTAACCTGGAAATTTCTGAATATTATAATTCTGAAGAACCATCTTAAATTTCGAAACATTGTTCATTGTTATTTTTACAGTGCCCTTGTAAAGCATATCTGAAAGAAGAAAAAACTGGTTTTAAACAATAAATTCTAATATCAGTAGTAATATTTTTGAAGGAAAAGCATTCAATTTTACTAAATAACATAGATAAAACTGGAAAGTTTGATCATTGATAGCTTAGCAATCTTTATGTCATATACTTGTAAATTGCTCCTGCAATGAATTATTACAATTAAATTTATCAACGATACAGAGGTAGTATAGGAAAACAGTGAATTTATTCCCGTTTTTTCCAGCGCGACTTTTCGTCTCAGTAGTGAAGTTCAAAATAACATTATGACGTAGACTCTCACATTTTCCCCTTCGCCTGGAGACTTTAAATGAATTTGGTTGAACTGAATATCTCTCCCAATAGGTGAAACATTACTCATGTAGATTAGATTAGATTAGATTGGAATTGTTGAATTGTAATTAATATCATTGAGGAAATACTACTGAAATATTACTACTGATATTATCATATGTAAGCAATGAAGGAAATTAGTTATATACGTGTGTGTTTGAATATTTTCTTACGTTTCTTAAATTTTTAAATATGTCCTTGACAGCTAAAGTATTTTGTGTGCTAGCTGAAAATATATAGATGACATATTTTTAAGAATTTATTCGTGTATGTAAGAATTCGAAATTTTTAATTCCATTGAAATTTCCTATTCAATAAAATGGATATTGATTAGGTTGGTCTTTTTTATAAAAAAAATATGATTATCCAGATATTGATAAAAATGTTACAGAATAATATGCTCAATTTCTATTTAAAGGGCTTAAATTTATTATCAGAGGTGTAACACTTTATACATTGTTTAAGCATCATTAAAACCTTACAACTTGTTTGTATACGTCAGAAAAAGTAACTGTGTCAGCTTCCTAGAAAGTTCTGACTTAATGTAATTTATTTCCATATAATTATTAATAAATCTTACCTAATATTATTAATAAATTAATCGTGAAAGCGCGTTTGTTGTTTTGAACATTCGGATACTAACTGAATTCTTAGATCATATGAGCCTTGTTACTTTTAAAAGCATTATTAGTCTTATATTTAATTAAAATGTACTTTTTTCAGAGTTAGATGCAAACTTACACTCATACAAGGCTGATTACTAACTAAACAATTATTGTGAGTTAATTCTGAGAGTATACAAACTCTCATTTTGAGAGAAATAACAAAAGCAAACCCTATCTTGACGAAAATATAAAACCAACTTATGGGAGCCAAATTTTATGTATTCGTAGGCAAATTTGAATTAGTTGTAATATCCAATAAAAATATTTTTTCGAAATGGAATATTTCAATAAGAAAAAGTAAAATACATACTTTTTTTTCCCTCTACACGTACCCAAGAATGTATATTAAATTAGAAAGTGAAATACCTTTTATTTCTAAGTATATTTGTATATTCGACTACGGAAACAAATGTGAGCTTACTAAGAGAAATAAAATAGATTAGGATAACATTATGTTAAAATGAAGTTATCCTGATAAAAGCCAATCTCACAAAATTTTATTTAGTCTTGTAATCAGGATATTATAACGACCGGAACTATTCCTTTAACTTTTCAATATAAATCTTATGTACAACAGCACAATGAATAGAAACTCCCACTGTGATGAAAATGAAGTTATTTTGCTTAGACTTATGAATAATCGGCGGTTAATCTCTATCCTTTTGAACTTGTGGATATTTATTTTACACATTTGAAATTAATTATTTCTTATCTTATCGGAACCAGTCGGATTCGAGTCCTTACTGGACTGAGAAATGAGAATCTGATTCACTTACCCTATCCAGTTCCTTCCTGGCTATGATAGGATAACTTTTCATGCTTGGTTATGCAGTCACTATTCTTTCGTTTTCAGTTTCAGCCGCTCTCCCTATCAACAATTTAATAATCTGCCTCTCTCTCCATACATATACATATATATATTATGTGGTTGAGAGTTCTTCAAAAACAAGAAAGTTATTCGAAAACAAGAATTAGAGATTCTTTCCTAGAAAATCCAAATTTATTTTTATAATCTATGTAGAATACATAATTTCTAGAGTGGTCGACTTATTTTACTCATCTATGGTACTGAAATTTGTTTAATACCTTGATCATCCACCTCAGACTTCATAAGCTCTTTTGGGCACCAAGGAGTTAGCATGTTAGGAAATTATAGTTTTAAAGAAGAAGTATATCACACGCATTTTCTCTCCTCATTCGAAAATTATTTTCAGCCCTCAGGACAGAGCTTCCTTGGCAGAACAATTGCATTTTCATGATTGATCCTTTTCGATGTTGTATTGTATTTCAAAACCATACTCTTGAAATCCGGGATACTTGTCTTCACTACTTGTAGTTCAGGTTTCTTTGAAACTGAATAATCCCATAATAGAGGAATAATCTGTTTTTTAGAATAAATTTCCTGTTATACTCATAAGGATGGAAAAGTTCCAATGATTTTACCATAGTTAGAAGAATTCCTTTGTGATGACATAATAATTCCTTTCTGGTTTTTCCAGGTTCTTATTAAAATATGAGAAAACACGCTCGTCTTTGTCAAACAGGGCTTCAATTCCATCATAGCAAGCAATTTATGTCTCGAATAAAGTGTTTGTGTGGTTAAGGTAGACCAGAATTGATGCTGTTGTCAACTGTGCTTCATATAATTAAACGATGCTTCATATTTTTCTATCCAATAAAACTTTGCTTTTGCTCCGGTTACACTATTTAATGGTTTTGCTTTAGCTGAGAAACTATTTACAAATCAATGGTAATTTGCAACAAGTCCAAGGAAACTTCGTAAATCGTTAACCGTTTCTGTTCGAGGTCATTCTTTTACTGTTTTTCTTTTCTGTGGATCTGTTCTTAAACTTTCTGTAAATATTATATATCTGCCCAAGATAGGTAACTTCCTTTTTAAAAAGACGATATTTTTACGACTGAGTTTTAAATTAGCATCCATCCTTGCAGGAGAACTCTACGAAGATTATAGAGATGTTCTTTGGAAGTACGTTCCACATTAACAATATCGTCTAAATATACCAAACGAGATTCGGACGTCAGTTCACATAAAACAGTTTCCATTAGACTTTCAAAAGCAGCAGGGCCATTACAAATACCAAACGACACCACTTTAAATTGCTGAAGTCCATATCTAGTTGTAAAGCTGTCTTCTCTCGGCCTTCGGAACGAATCTCAACTTGCCAATAGCCGTGCTTCAGATCTAATATCGAAAATAATTTACTCCCTCTAGGGTCGTTTTTAGTATTTGAACTGCTCCATACTAAAGTAAGAAATTATAACTCTGTGGAACTAAAATATAAGTATTCAAATAAAGGCATATAGTTTTTAAAAAATTTTTAACGGGCGTTAAAAAAATCGACACTGTAAATTAGTTATTGATACAAATACTTATAATCACTTAAGATACTTCGCTTAAAAAGTCAGTTAACGATAAAGTCAGTTGACAGTAGTAAAATTTATGCAATTTCTTATTTAAATTTTAGTTCAGAGAACTCTCCAATCAATTCAGAAAAATCTAATCTGTTACTGATTTTAATAAGCTGTGTCTCTATTAAATATGAAAATAAATTATCTCTCAATGTCACCAAGCACTTTTGAATCTCTTGCAACAAATATTGTTTTTGTTGTGGCAAGTTTTTTGTACTGGTGAATTTCCCAAAATTAAATCATTTTATTGTTAGGTAGACCACTAAAATTATGAAGACGTTGTCACAAAAAGAAAATTAATGTCTACCTTTGAATTATTGTTGCGTGTATCAATTACAGTGTTTCAAACATGTTTACAAAATAGGGAGTAATAAATCTATTCATGGTGTCAGCCTGTCCATAGTGAAAGGGTTCTTTTGCTTATGAAGAACGCCAAAAGTGGGAAGACAAACGATTCCAATGCTGACTTTTCTACATTTTCAAAATTAAAAAAGTAAAAGAAACAGCCTTATAGACGTTTACATCTTACAATTTGTTATTAATAAAACATTCTTAATGAAATGTGTCAGAAAAAAGACAGACACAATATGATTTAAAAGAGCTTACCTTTTGCAATTTTGAGAACCAATATTTTTTTAAACGTCAGCATTGCCTTACAATTTTTCTTATTGCCACATATGTATGTATGTATGTATGTATGTATGTATGTATGTATGTATGTATGTATAATAAGCTACTTTACACAGCAGTATTAACGATTATAAAATCAAATATATATTTGTTGCGTAACTGGAGCCTGGTAGTGGGGAATGGTATTGCGACTTTTTCGAGTTATGACGGGAACAAGAGCCTCCATGACTTGTTCCCAGACTATAGATGCTATGTCCCGAGGGGAAACAGGTTTTTCTCCTGTATACGGTATTTCGGGTAAGATCTTCTGAAGCTCTTCCTCAACAACGCTGCATACCAGGAATTGAAGATCAGCCATGTCTGTATCGGGGGACATAGTACAAATATTGGGTAGCCTCTGAAATTTAGGCCGGCCAAGCTTGCCCGTTTAAGTTTTTAAATCTGTCGGTAACATTTAAAAATTTATCAACTGTTGCGTAGTTCTGAACCGGTAGGGTGTGGTACAAATCTTCTGCTGTCCCTTTCTTCAGCTGAGCCACTATCTCGGCTTCCAAATAAACTTATTTACTTTTCGACAAATGGCAGGCATATCTTGGATGTACAGCTCGGACGTCTCATCCATTCTTTGGACCCTTGTGAGTAAGCAGTTTTCGGCACAGCGTCTAAGATCAAACGTATTGATTAAATTACGTATTCAAATGTATTGTCATCTTATTAGTGAAAGTATCCTCATTATTGTCAAACCATTGTCTAACTGTTACATGTTGAAAACGGCATTCGCCAGACATATTTATTCCTCCCAGAGGATAACCGTTGGGATGAACAAATCATAGTCCTTGAGTCATTTAGTAACAACTTGTTTGTCATTACCTGAAAGATCCATGGATTTCTAGGTAGTTGGTAGGGCAGTAACGGCACTGGAGAGATATTCAGTGGAACCGTAAACTTCCACTTTGTGTCATGATACATTGTTGAGGTAGTCACCCTTTCAATGCTTCAACTCGAATTTATAACTTGGCAAAATTCAGACAGGAGACTTTGAAGGCGTAGATTTCTAAACAGCTGCTCCGTATCCTCGTCGGACACCCAAAGCCTCCATCAAAAATGTCCCGTAGAGGGAAAGCCAAATAAAGACTACGGAATAAAATCTCAATTCGAGAAAGAACTTTATTATCCAAGAATGAAAATTATAATTAATAGCTTTCACTAGAACAATAAAAAGGTTAGAATTAAATACTAATATTAATTTACTACAATTGAAGATGATAGAATGCAAAGCAAGGCAACAGGAAGATGAAAATCTTTCTCGAATATCCAGCTTTGCGAGTGGCATTTCTACACTCTAAAACTAAAAAAAATGACGCACCAAAAAGTAGTTGCCGATTGTAATGAAATTTCGTTTACAAAGACATTTGGACCGAACATGCAAATAATTAAAATTTCGGGTCCAATGAATGAAAATTGGGAGCTACAGAGCATCGGAAGAGCGCACTCAGCAGATGTATGTAAGAAGCGATTCTTAATCTGATGGTCACATTTTCTGTTGTATTACGATTTAGGATACCTTTCAACGACTGATAAAATGCCTCGCCACAGGATTTGAGCTCATTTCGAGCAACTGTCAGAGTTTGAAAGAGTTCGTATCATTGGATTAAAAGAGGCAGGTTGGGAAAATCGGAGAATCGCTCATCATATGGGTCGAAGCGATGATGCGATTAGAAGATGTTGGCAAGAATGGATGTCAAATTGCAGATTTCAGCGTCATGAGGGTAGTGGTCGACCTAGGGCCACAGCAGATCTGGAGGACAGAGTGATTGTCAGATCAGCTGTCACAGCATCTGATTCATCGTTTTCAACCCTCAGACGTACGACCCGCTCACGAGTGTTCACCATAACCATTCACAAACGGCTGATAGAGCGAAATCTAAGTTCGTACCGACCACTACGCCATCTGCCACTCGCGCCTGCACATTGTCGAGCCAGATTACAGTGTGGTTTGGCTTGATCAGATTGGAATGATGCTGACTGGGGATGTATAGTGTCTGGCGACGAAGCTCGCTTCCAACTGTGTCCTGACGGTTATCGAAAACGTGTCTGGAGACGCCCAGGGCAGCGTATCGATCCTACTTTCACTACTGCACGCCACCCAGGCCCTCAACCAGGACTAATGTCTGGGATATGATGGGAAGCCGACTGCATCTACTAGAAAATGTTGATGACCTAGCCCACAATTGGAGCAAATTTAGCAAGAAATACCGCAGGAGATCAACAGGCAGCTTTATCACTCTCTGACACGTCGTGTAGTAGCTTGCATCCAGGCTAGAAGTGGGTCAACACCTTATTTTGAGCTTGTTACTTTGTAACTATGTAGCTCTGAAATAAATCATTCAATTTTTCTGAAATTTTAATCATTTTCTATTCTGTGCATAATTTTCCTATCCACCAATTTTTGTCTCCATCGGATAACTCTTTCTTGGTGCATCGTTTTTTTTTTTTTTTTTTTTTTTTTTTTTTTTTTTTT
>BMAW01015351.1:0-22682 GCA_019974015.1 Nephila pilipes | reverse complement strand
AAATTAAAGTTTTGCATTTTTGGAGTCTATTACTGAAAATTCCAAGTAATTCATAAGTTCAATGGAAATTAAACTTTTATTAGACTACCCTGTAGATAATTCAGTTGTAAATAATAATGTTCTGATGTTAACTCATTGCAACACAGCATACCTTACAAGAGCAAAATAAATTGTGATTTTCTTGATATGTCATTTAGAGCACAACAAAAAAATAAGAATCAAATAAGCATACAAAATTTTAATATATAAGATCTTGTAACACTGTAATTTACCACTACTTTCCATGTAACTATTAAACGGTAGCCAGATGGCGCCACATGTTCTTTTTTGGCGAGCAGGACGACTAGCGAGCGCAAGCTTGATCGAAGGCGAAAGACTTGGTAAGAAGAACGATGTAGTCATGCTCGTGAATCTGTGTTTTATTTATGTATTTGTATCCTGTCTTGTGTTGTGGAACGTGTCGAGCATTAAATAATATTTGTTCCTGAAACCATCCTGGCTATTCATTATTTCGTCCTGAAATAATTACAACATTGGAAGGATTACAATCTAAATTAGAATTTTTAAAGGGGGAACTAAACCAGAAAAAAAAAAAAGCAATATTTTATTGTATTAATAAAAATTTTCATAAATGATTTCACTCGCTAAGTAGTAGACAAAAAAAATGCTCATTGGCATTGGGTCGTAGTATAACTTGTGAAAAGTATAAAACTAAATCTCTACAGACACAAATGCATTGTCGCCAACGGCAACCAAGTATCGGCTGGGTCCACCCTAGGAGGTGCACCAGGTAGGCAATTGCCTATAACTGCGAAACCGCCTGAACTAGAGACCAAACAAATAAAAAATCCGCAAAAGTACATTTCAATTATCAACTGGGTGATTTTAATTTTTTTTCCACAAAAATTCTTACTGGTGGGTCACATCATTTCTATTTTGGATTACGCAATATGTAAGAATACAGAAAAGAACATTAAATCATTTTAATGGCTTCCTTGATGCTGTTTCATTATCCCTGTAAGATTTGAGATTTTTGGGTGATAATTTCATTGTTTTTAAAAGAACACATACTTCTGAATTTTTTAATAGGGAAACCAACTTTCATTAGCAAAGAAAAGTGGGAAGGAAGTAATGCCCAATATGTGTGTGTAGCTATCGTGCTTCGCTAGAGAGGCGGGAGCATTCGTTTTGACCGCAAGCGAATTTTAAACGAATCATTTTAATCGTGTATATTCACCTTTCTTTCTTTTTCTTTTTTTTTTTTTTTTGTTCATTGATTTTTCCCAGTTATCAATCAAGATAAGGTAGGAAAAAAATTACTTGCTTTTGCTAATTAATATCGATTTTACAAATGTTTATGTAAAGACAGCTGAACAAACACAGAATTTTATTTTGCATTTTCTATTGTATATTTTTTTATATGCGAAATGGTGGTCCTTCGCTTCTCAGGAATGTGATAAACAGATACATAAAGGAAGGGACAGGAGAGGAAAAACACCTGCTGGTTGCATGTAATTGGTTTCACGGTTATTTGAATATGATTCAGTGAAAAGGGTATACAAGGTGGGGAGAGTTGACGAACACTTGTGAGGGTGATGAGAAATTCTTTCTGTGGTTGAATGTAACCTCTAATTACTTTATTCGAATTACAAATTCATTTCTTTCGATATTCTTGACTTCTTCGGACATACATTTTCTCTCGTGATGCCGCTAAAAACCGTCGGTAAAAGAAATCTATCGAAAAAATTAATTTTTCAACTGTTACAAAATATACCTGATTCTGGTTCAGATGAAAAATCAGATTTATCTGACTGAGAATATATTACGGAAGAGAGGGAAGGGAATCAGCTTCAGCGACGAATGTTCACTTTTTACGCAATTTGCACAAAATGATTACACGTCAGAATCTGAAAATGAAGAAGTTTCGTTTATAAACCCTAATTCTCAACAAGCAAGATACTTCACAAGGAAGAAATCAAAGACTCTTAATAAGGGGTCATAAGCGACGCCAGTTTGTTGAAAAAAAGTGGAGAACCATCATCTCTCTCTGAAAATAACCAGAACGAGCGTAATATAGAAGTAGCTAAAGATGAGATTATATTTCCTTCTGATTATCTTTCTGTTTGAAGACGGCAGCATATTGAGAGAAGTTCCTGGACCAAGCTCATTTGCCATTAGGCATGTAATTGTTGGAAGCTTTGCTAGTGTTTGGAGGTTCTTTATAAACGAAAAGATTCCGCATTTCGTACAAAAGTGCACAGAATCGGAAACTCAGCGACGCTTACAGAGTCTGCGCTGGAGTTTATCTTTAGAAGAATTGGATGTTTTTATTTCTTTACTTGATGCCCATGAGGAGCTTTTATTTGGAAAGGAATTTCCACTAACAATCTGTGGTCCAAGACTTAGGGCGTTAACTTTTTTCAAGAAACAATGTCTCGTGATTCAAAGAAATCATGAGGCGTTTTGATATAAAGTCAACATGATCCGAGAGACTTCAAACACATCAATTTGCCCTAAAATCGGACGTTTGGAATGCGTTCTTTGTCTTCTATGCTGTAAATCCAAGTGAAAACAGTGGATGAACAACTATTTCCAAGCAACGCACACAATATATGCCACAAAAACCGGTTCGGTATTAAATTTGGGCTAGAAGCTGATGTTCGGTCGAAATATTTGTTGAATGGCTTTCCATATTTAGGGGGGAATGAAAATAGACCTAGTTCTGAAACAGTCGGAGAACACAGTACGCCGCTTGCAGAGCCCTTTCGGAATACTGAAAGAAATTTCACAACTGACAATTACTTTACAATCTTTAAAATTAGCTAAAACATTAAGAAATAAAGGACTTAGCCTCGTTGGTACATTGCAACTTGCAAAGAAAGAGTACCTGAGTCTAAAAAGGGAAAGCTATATTCAAGCAAAATTCTGAAGCTCGATGACGTCACCTTGACTGCTTATCAAGAAAATAAAACAAAAAATGTTTTGTTGTTAAGTGCTTTACACCCTATAATTGATGTTAGAAAGCAATGAACAGAAAACGCCATAGGTTAAATTTTATAATCGGACTAACTATGGTGTAGATGTGTTCGGTCAGATGGCAGGAAAGTACACTACTAAATCCGCTTTCGAATAATGGCGGGTACAAATGTTTTTCAATATTCTTGACTTAGCCGCTATCAATGTCTGGGTCATCTATAAGGAAACTATTATTATTATTAACATCAAGCGTCGTGATTATATTTTGATCTCTGCAAAAATTGTGTTTCCTCTTAAGGAATTTCTGCATCCCGATTTTGCCCTAGGCACAAATGATGCTTGCGTTACCTCAGTCAGAAAACGAAAACAATTCTAAATGGATCGATGCGGCAATAAAACGATTAACATTTGTTCTGACTGTAAAAGATACGTTTGCAGATATAGGTAAAGTGATAAAGTATAGTGTTTGTAGAGACTGCACCAAGAAGTAACGTAAATCATTCCAAAATGTTCATATTTTTAAATCATGCCTTATAAAATCAATGATTAAATGCGATATACATTTAAAATATTTTCTATAAATCTAATATTAATAATATTTCATTCTATAGTGTGCTTTATATTGTGCTTATTATTGTAATTTATGAATAATTTATTGTATACATTATTTCTTGAATATGAAAATATATATATATTAAATAAAGCATGAGCAGAGTGCGTAACAAATGCTATATAAATAAAAAAAATGTTATATATATATTAAATAAAGCATGAGCAGAGTGCGTAACAAATGCTATATAAATAAAAAAAAAATGTTAGTAGTTGAAGGTATTAGGGAAATTATTTCAGAAAAATATCTAGAAAAACAAGTAATTTTTATTTGTTGAACGAAAACGGTCAAAGTTACCGCTTCTCGTCTTTCTAAGTATACAGAAAATGCCGTTGTTCAGTGATTTTCATCAGTGGCTTCTTCTTAATTTCTCTGTCCAAATTACTGAGTTTTTGAAATCAACTAACTGCATATCCATATTTTCAATTTCCTTGAAATTGAAATATTGCTGGTCCAAAACATTGTTCTCCGTTTCATTGGGCTTTATTATAAAACTGAACACATAGGACCATGGTCTTTAAAGTTCTGAAATTAAGTTTTTACTAAAGGAAAATATTTAAAGTCATTCTGGAATTGAACTATCTTGTCACAAAAACTTTTTCATTCTTCATAAAGTTTGCAAATTCTGTTCCTTGCACTGTAAGCTCAAATTTAAATCATTGTAATCATTAGTAATATCTGCTAAGAGTTTTAATTTAAGAAACCAATTGTTATCTTTGAGCTGAGGTAAATTTTCATCGATCTCACTCAGAAATATTTCAATTGGATCAATGCATTCCACAGAGTGATTTAGAACCTTTCATCTGCTTAACCAGCGAACTTCAGTATGCAATAAATCACTATTCACATTCAATATCTTCTAAAATGTCTTAAATTTTCTGCGATAGAAGACAGAATGAGTTCTAATTGTGGTAGTAATTTTAATCTGTGCACTCATCACTTCATTTAACTCTTTCGAGGAGACTTTTGCACATAAATGTTCTTGATGAATTATATAGTGGAATGAAAGCAGTGGTCTTCCAAGCTCTTTCTGCAATTGGTTTACGAAGCCAGCATGTTTTTCCAGCATTGCTGGAGCCCCATCAGTTGTGACTGAAAATAATTTTTTCTTCAAATAAAAAACATTTCCATTTTTGAATTTAATGAATTATTGAACTTCCTTCAAAATGTCAATACCTTTTGTAGTACCTAACATTGGTGAAAGTAAACGCAACTCTTGGTTAATAACTGGAGAATCAATAGCTCTCTAACAAGCAACTATTATAAGCCTTGCAATGTTATATATGTCAGTACTTTTGATCCACAAACAACTTGACTTCTCAATAAATCATTTTGTAGCTAAGTTGTAATATCTTTTGACGTATAAATAACAAAGACTTTGTACGGTTCGAGCAGGTATAGGCATTTCTTTTATCTTATTCAAGATTTATTTTTCGTTTTTAAAATCATTGAACAACTTTTCAGCACAGTAAAAAAAATTTCTCTGAAAACATCACCATCGGTAAAAGGTTTACCGAGGCTTACCATGCTGCTTTTACCATGCTTAATTAATCGAAGTGTTACAATAAAACTTGTGTATGTTGAATGTATCGGAACTTACATAATTGTCTCTTTCTCTGTTTTTAAAATTCAGTACACGTTGATGAATGTATTCCAATTTGTCTTCAGGACCCAATAATAGATGTACTCCGTGTTTGAAGAAGTAATGCCGTTGTATGTGCGAGCAGTCGCCACAGATTGTGCATGAAAGATTTTCGCCAAGTTGAACACATCTATATTCTTTTTTCTACATAATTTGAAACCGATTTTTTTTTCTTCCCCCTTTGCTTTTGGAGCATTCATATTAATTATAGGGTGAGACTTTTTTTTTTTATCTTCTTAAACTGATACCAAAGTACTTGGTTGGCTAAAAAAAATAATGCAGTTACTTTAAATGCATGATACGTAATCAATACAGGATATATATTACTACTATTTATTAAAAATTAGAGTTAATATAATATTAATCATTTTTCTTTACTCGTATATTTAAAAAAAACATTATACTCCCATAATACTGCATTTCTACGTTTTTCCCAATTAACCAGTATGTTTAAAAATTAGCCATGACATCTTTAAAAGATTACCTATTTCGTAGCCAGATCCACTGTTAAGTAAAAATTAAATTTCAAACCAGATTTTTTTTTTTTTTTTTTTTTTTGTCTGGGTTTCCCTCATGACTAGCTATTTTTGGAGCATGTACTTTTAAAAACCACGATAACTTTAACTGAACTCCAAGAGGATAAATCAAGTTTCATTCCGGAGAAAATGAATTAAAAAATACAGCTAAATACCTCAGAAAACTACAATAAATAATTAAATAGATGGAAATATACTGTTTTAAAGATTAATGTTTTATCATCAGTTATAGAAATAATTCTATTTCATTCACTTTTCTCTGTCAAATCTAAAAGGAATGCATGAATTATCTTATTTTCAAAAAATTGATGTCTTATTATTATAAAATAAAAGCTACTATGTAATTATTTCCAAGGCATCAGGATATGTAAATGGAATTCGATATTTCACTATAAATAAAATTATTTCAATATATTTTAAATCAAGAAACTTTATTTCTATATTTCTACACCACTCACCTAATACAGTCGTGTGGTCGGCCTTCCAACTTCTACTTCTTTTTAATAAACTTAATAATGCTTTATTAGCAGTAAATGTTAGAGGTTATCCAAGTAATGGCATTTAGCATTACTTCAAAGACACGATCAATGGAATAAGAAAAATGCCCTCATATTCAAAAGAATCCTGGGAATTAATCTATCTCACAATTATTTCTAGCTGATATCAATATATATTAATGCGGTGAACTATCAAATTCAGCAATTAAAGAGCAAAATACATAATAATTTTCTTTCGGATTTTCCAAATGTATGTCAACGACCAGGATATGTAATGGCGAAAGGGCAGTAAAAATTAAAAGAACCCTATAGGGATGGTTATAGAGTACTCAGTATAAGTAGAGTCATCTGGAAAAGCTTAAATAATTAGATACAAAGCACCCACTTTAATTTGTTGGCAAGGTTTAAGAATTGTTTCAATTGTCATATTTAAGAATTATTTATTGGGTCTCTAAAATTTTCCCACTGGGTCACTAGGTGACACGTAGATCAAAGGTTGCCGATTCCTGCTATATTGTGAAATACACCACAGACTTAAGTTAATAAGCTTGTTCAAAAGTATTAGGAACGGACAGGCTTCTGGGTAATTTTGTGCGTGAATTGTGAAATGCGCCATCACGAAGGCAAAATTTGTAAATGTGAAAGACTGGACTTTCAGACAATACTTTCTTTAACTTATCGAATGATTCTTTCTGTTGTGTTCCAAAAACAAATGGATTTTCTTTCCTTTTGAGGTCGCTTAACGGTTTCGTAATTTTCGAATAACCTTGATATATTTTCGGAAATATCCTGTTAATCCTAGAAAACTTTGTACTTTCTTTACGGTCGTTGGCTCTGGAAACTTTGCAACTGCTAATGTCTGCGATTGATGGTTTGATGATTCCATTCTCTACTATGTGACCCTAAAAATTCCACTTTTAATATTAGGAACTGACACTTCTTGAATTTTATCTCCAGACCATATTTCTTTGCAACTTCGAACACAATTTTAAGTTTTTGGGATCCTTCCTTTTCATCTTTTGTTGGAACAATAAGGTCATCCATATAGCTTACTAAAATTCTTTTACGTGTAAGGTCTCTGAAAATGCTTGTGACAAATCTCTGAAAAATACCTGGACTCGTGCTTAACCCAAAAGGAACTTTGTTGAACTCGAACTGTCTATCTGGAACGATAAAAGACGTGAATTTTCTGCAATCTTCATCAACACTGACGTGGAAAAAACCGTTTCGTAAATCTAACGTGGAGTAAGGTTTTGCTTCTTGTAGCGTATCTAAAACATCTTCGATGAGAGGTAAAGGAAATTTATCTTTCATTAGCTTCTGGTTGAGTTTTCGGTAATCGATGCACATTCTCGAAGTTCCATCTTTCTTTCTGACCATTACGACTGGACGAGCATATTCTGATGAGCTTGGGCGTATGATGACTTCTTTGGGCCATTCTTCTATCTGTTTATTTACTTCTTCTCTTTCCGTAAATGCTAATCGGTGGGGTAATTGACAAACCGGTTCATCATCTTTTAAAATAATTCACATGGTAACATCGGTACTTGCTGTCTTTTCAGGCTTGTAGCTTTCTATCATTTGAGCAAGTTCTTTTTTGATCTCAGGATCCCCTATGTGATGCAGTTCTACTTTTCGACGTTTTCCGCTAATATCTGCATTAAGAATGCTTGATTTTCATATTTAACAAATTCTACACCATTCTTCGTGAAGTTGACTGATGTTTGTTCTAAAGTATCGGAACCTATGACTGCTTCGAACTTCAGTTTTGCTGTAGATACCACATGCCAAGTTAGTGTATAGTTTTCTTCATCCATCTGAAATTCTTATTCGAAAGATCCTATCGTATTGACTTCAGCATCACCTATGCCTGTTAAAAGAATTTTGTTCTTCGCTAGCTTCGTTGAATCGATGATTCTTCTGCTGGTATTTTCTCGTAGTAGACTGACGGTACTTCTGGTGTCGATAAGCGCAGTAATTTTCTTGTTTCCAAACATTATTTCCTTGGTGCGTAGACTTTCTTGACTGATATTGGCACATGTTTTTGTAGGCTTGCTTGTTTTTCTCGTGAAATTCGTTGTTCTCTTCGGCTAGCTTGTATTTAGCTCTTTCGCTGAATCATTGAATCTTCTACACCTGGAATAATTCGTTTGAACGTGATTAGAAACATTTGAATTTGAATATATTTCTCTTCCGTGAACGCGATTTAGGATCTGTCTATTTGAGTTTTCGTGGTTTTCTTCATAACTTCTGTGACTGGAGGATTGAACTTCGTGATGCCGATTGTAACTCGTAGTCGCTGCAACTTTCCTACTTGATCTGTCCTGCTCTTATTTACTATATGATTCAAACTGTCGAAATTTTTCTGGAGCTCTGAAATCTTGTTTCCTCTAAAATACGTATTAACTGGCTTTTGATTTAATGTTCTCTTGACGTCTTCGTATTCTTCAAACTTTTTTGCTAATTTGGCTGGCGAATTTATCGTTGTCCATTCGTCTAGAAAATGTTGCTTAAAGTTGGTAAGAACTCTACATTTCATTTGATTTGAGATTATCTATTTTCTTAATTCTTCAAAATATTCGATTTTTGACCCTGATATCCACCCGTCGAAATATGTTGCAAGTTCGTGATAAAAATCGGTCCAATTGTGGCTATAAACTTTATGATGCGTGGCAAATAACTGGCGAAACTTTCCTGGCTTTAATTTAAATCTTTTAAGTAGAAGTTCTTTTACGTGGTCGTAGTCGTTTGCTATCTCCTCTGGTTCACGTGCGATGATGTAAGAAATTTCGGAAGGTAAGAGTCCTAAAAGATATGAAACCCAATGTTCTTTTGAAATTGTTAATCGTTGCACTTGACGTTCGAATAAGACTAAATATAAGCTAATATCTTCTTTAACTTCATATTTATGGAGAAATTTGGATATTTCCTTGCCTAGTAATTTCGAACTGTCGGTTTCGTCAACCGTTGTGTATAATTTGAGTTCATTTTCTAATTTTAATCGCTCTAGCTCAATTTCATATTGATCTCGACGTCTTTCTCTTCATAGTCTAATTTTCATTGTGCTTCAGCAAGTGTTTCAAGACGCAACTTTTCTTCAAATTCTTGTTTTCGTTGTGCTTCGGAAAGTGTTTCAAGGCGCAACTTTTCTTAAAATTTTCGTTTTTCGCTGTTCTATTATACTCGTAAACAAATTTTTTGTGAACTGCTCATCATATTCAGTATCTTTAATGATTAAGTCCCTTGGTTTCTTAACTGTCATTGAAGAATCAGGCTTTAGATTTAATTCTTCCGCGAGGATAAACATATCTTCCCGACGTCCTTTAGTGAGGTACGACATTTTGAAATTAATATGTGAATAGTTAAATAGAATCAATTAATTTGAACATTTATACTCTAATCGTTTTTACGTCATAACAACAACAAGTGATTTTAAAATGAAACACGCTTATTATAGTGAATTTCGTTTAATTAATTTTCTTAAATTTTTTTTTATATATATATATATACATTGAACACATTCATGTAAATGCAAGGATATTTGAAATAAACTGTGAAAATGATATAAATATATGAAATTTCTTTCAGTCTTGTACAAAATAATTTGCTAAAGTACTCCTTTTTTTTTAATGAATTATTTATCATATCCATCTGAAATCCCTTTGTTAAAATTATATAAAGTAATTCATTTAGAACCAAAAAATATTCAGACATACAGTGAGATAATCAGAGAATCAATAACAAAATCATCTATTTTGAGAATACACTTTCGATTTTCTTAGTTTAGAATTCACTAGATTGCCAAACCTATTTTTTTTTACAAAGTAATAAATTACCATTCATTGAGGAAGTGAAATCCAACAGCGTACATTGTTAGGTGAAAGCTGCAAAATTTCATGAAGTTTGCTCTTTCTCTGGATAAGGAAGTCTAATTACTTATGCGTTTGTTCATTTCTCGCGTGAGAGAGCTGACAGATTTGATATATCATTGCACATCAATTCACACACACAATAATAATAAAAAAAAGACACTCCTAGATTATGAATTCAAGTATCACAATTTGAAAAAATATATATAAAAATGCACTTAGAAAATAATACGTTAAATTTACTTTTTCTTTATATATTTCTTTTTATAATTAAAAAAAAATATTACATGATGGCACTTCATTGGAATTAGACTTATTGTCCGAAAAAATAAATATGGTTTACAGTACCTGGAATCTTGCAATGAAACTGTCACTCTAATACACCCTGGATTTTTGTTAACGCTGTTTCAGAAGTCGACGTCCTGTGCGATTCTGAGTGCTTTGGCTCGAATGATGTTAAAAGGTTTGAGCTGATTATCTGACCGTTTGTTAATGATATGACATGTATAATAAAAGATGCTGCAAATACTATTGTTAGTTAATTTGACCAAGTCTTTTGCTCTTGGACCGTAGTGCTTATATGCTATTCCTTTAAGGCCTTTGATTTTATTTCAAAGTTTTGATTTTCATGTGATTCATTGTTGTAAGATTTTGATTCTGTTTGGAAATATAAACTCCTAGATATTTAACGGAAATTTGCCATGTGAGAGGGAATCCTGCCAACATAATATTAGGAAACGTTTGTATTCTTTTATTTGATAATTCTGCAGTAGTACTTTTATCAGGACATAGGGATAGTTTCTATTAGTTGTACCATTGTGTTATTCTTTCTAAGGTATTTTCTACCTTAGAAAGAATAACACAATGGTTATTCTTTCTAATATATCCAGGGACTGATGAGAATAATAAATAAAAATATCATCTGCATAAACTGAGCATTTTTCTCCTGTTTCCAATGTTTCGAAGATATGTATATAAATAGTAAATAATACTGGGGAAAGGACACTCCCCTGGGGTACACCTTTTAGAACAGACTTTTTCGATGATAGGCTTCCCCTTCATTGAATTTGAAGAGATGAGTGGTTTGAAATTTGTGAATCCATAGAGCTATTTTTCCGATAATTATTTGAAATGTTGAGCCATCTATATAAACCGAGACATAAGCCTTTATATCCTGGCTAATTCCCACAAATAATTTTTTTTCTCGTTTGACATCTAAGAAAGCTTTATTAATGAGGTATGTGGCAGTTCTGTCTAACTGATACAAAGCAGTAATGATAAGAGTTTTCGTTCTATTGTCAGAAAATAAGAAATACGTCCAGTTAAGATTCTTTCAAATGTCTTAGAATATACGGAAGTTAGAGCTATTAGTCTATATTATGAAATTTTAGATTGCTCTTTGCACGGTTTTGGAATTGGGAGAATAATTGCATGTTTCTATGACTGATATGCAAATGAATTCTGAAATAAATGCTGAAAATAGTTTAAAACAATAATCCGTTGGCTATTGTTCAAGTTTTTTAGGAAAGATGCTTTAATCTGATCTGCTCTTGGGGTAGTGTTTTTTAGCATATTTTGTTGCTGTGTTTAACTCATTGAAATATGGAGAGATTTGTAAAGAAGGCTCATTTTCTTTATGGAGAAAATCAGGGGATGATTCGTGTGTATTATTGGATGCAGAATAGTTTGAAAAAGATAGCTTGTTTTGAGTTGAATTACACATTTACTATGGTTGTGGAGGAGGTTTAATGTTGATTCTGCGTACTTGTTAGTTATAAGCTTTCTGAGAAGGCTATAGAAGTTATAGGATTAGACACTTTATTACATATTTCATCCCAGTACTTTGCTTTCTCTTGTTTAATACGATATCTCAGTTTGCTTGAATACTGTTAATATTTTATCCACCATTGTGATGAAATATCGTTTTTAGCCTTTTTGCGGAAAAATTGCTTGAGCCTGTTTAAATTATTGCAGGCGCTATTCTACCATGGAGGAAATGAGTTATCGGATTGTATTTCTTTGTTTTCGGATTATTTCTGGATTGTATCGAGTAAGTTTCTATTTTGTTTAGGTTTTCTATGATTGTACTTGTTTTATTGTTAAGTTCAAGTCTGTTTTCTTAGAGATTCGCTTATTCTGACGTTGTAGAAATAGTTCTGTGATTATGGAGATGGTGATCTATCGTAGAGCATGGATACATAGTATTAGTGGGAATCTTTACTTAGAGGGTTGAAGTTTTTCAAACGTGCCAAGATCGCCAAACAGAGCAATTAACGTTCCAATTGGTATGTCGTCAATTGTGGATATAGTCACGCATGACGTAGGAAAATCTTAAGAAAACTGAGTAGTGAGTTTTCCTCCTACATAAAAAGTTTTATACAATTATACCTTTTTATATGACATCAATCAATACTCAGACTAACAACAACATTTTTAAAATTTTTATTCATCAACATAACACCTTTGTTAATCACCTTAGGGTGATACAATCGTTCAACACTTTCCAAATCTTTTTCTTTTTTTTCGCAAGAAATCTTTTGTAGTAAATAGCGATAAACAGCTTTCTGAATCATCGACTCGTTGCTGTTTTTGTTCCATCAAAATCACCGGCACCCTTGGAAAAACCTTTTCATCTCAATTTTCATGAAGGATGAGTAAATACACTTCATATGATATCTGTGTCATCTCACAATCTCACGGAGATTCACTTTACGATCTTTCATTATAATTTTGTCACTTCCTACATTTTCCGGTGTAACGGCTTCCACAGGTCTACCGAGGCGTTCCCGCGTCATTTGTGTCGGTCAGACGTTAAACTCAGCGAACCACCGACAAATCGTTGCTTTTGATGAGACTATCGGTAACATTTTCAATCCATTGTCGCTTGCACGTGTTTTACCCATTAAAAACAATGTTTTATCAGAACACGAAACTCGGTTTTCCATTTTTAAACAAACTACAAGACTTTACTCCAACCTCGATAACTCAGCTGTTTCTGGTCCATCGACTAAAATTTTGACAAGTTTCAACAAGGTTAGTACTACTGAAAGCCTGGTTACTGGTTTATACGAGCGCCATCTCTGGGTTAGTCTCGAGTTATTGATTGATGTTAACTGTTTTAAAAATGAATTATTGTGTTAGTTTCGAACTCTGCTACATAAAAATTATAATATATTTTTATATTGATAGTATTTTAAAAATTCACTCACTAATAAAAATCTCCAAATAAGTTATATTTTATAATTTATCGTATTTAAAAACATATTATCTAATAAAATAAGTTCAAATACATTTTCCAAATTCAAATATATTTTATAATTGACAGAATTTAAAAATTACATTCTTTACAAAAAGTTCAAATGCAATTGCATATTTTTCATTCATAGTATTTTAAAAATACCATCTCTCTCATATATGAGATATATATTTATAAAGATTCCAAATGCAATTATATTTTGTATTAATTGCATTTTGAAAATAATTCTTTACATCAGATTCAATTCACTACAAATAAAAAGCTTTAAATACGTTATATATTTTATATTTATTATATTTCTTAAAAATATTTTACGCCATTTTAAGCTCGTTTTTAAATAAAATTTTTACAACACTATTGTGAATATTTTAAAATGTTGGTCAAGAAATTAAAATTTAAAGAAATTTTATGTTTTAGGAATGAGAGGTATGTCATGCACGCAAGAAAGGATATATGCATTATTACATCAAATTATATAGAACTTTAATTTTATTAATTGAAGTCAGTTTATAATTATTAAAATTATGAAGAGTATTAATCATAATGAAAGTATAAGCTCTATCACCATTTGGTTCACGCTTCGAGGTACTGTAGTGTTCTTTTCTCTCCATTCAGTTAACTGTTTAGGTAACATGGGCAGACGCGCCCGGATACAGCGATGTTTCGACTCTCCTCTTGTCAACCAATTTTACTTTTCCATTTTCCATTAACTGAAAATTTTTAATTTTAAACATTTATTTTTCAACATAATTTATACCTTTTTGCATATCCTTACCGTATTGGCTCCGCGCTACTAAACTTCACCAATTTCATATCAATTTGGTAGAATAGTAACAAAATACTGAATCAAGTCAATTGAAATTTTATTTTCTCTCTCCTCTTCTTTAAATCTAAAGTATTAACATTTATTTCATTACTGTTTCTAAATATGAAATTATATTAGAAAATTGAAAAATAATTTTATTTGAAATGTTGATTACCAAGGAAAAGAAATTCAATACTTTTACTTCTTTCTATTTTAATATTAGATGAAATAATACATTTCATTTCGTTCTTGTTTCAATCACTCCATTTAATTCCTTTGAATAGAATTTACAGTAGTATGTAATTATAAAATATTTTGTATTTTTCAACGGCATTCTTAATAAGAGGATGAAAACTTTTATTATTTCTGGTTTTGTTAGTATTTATTTATTTTTAAATTAGATTATATGTCACATTTGTTCAAGAATGTATTTGATTAAACATTTGCAAATGTTCAATTTTTAAAAATTTCATATTGTTCTCTTTATCCGAATTCAAATAGCAATATTTGGATCAACAAAATGCTAGAATCATTCTCAACCCGAGGCTTGTAATTGGACCTCAACACAATCTGTCTTTCATACATAGTCATTTGATTCCATCCTCTCACGGTACAACGCCTTTCTCTGATCCTCTTCTGATCTCTCTTCAGATGGGTAGTATACTTCTTAATTACCGCCACTTCACTCAACTACTTTGGCATATTACCGTTCTTCATGTTTACTTTGGTTAGCAAGGTTACGTAAGCGAAAGATCAATCTCATACGAGATCTCCAAGGTTAAGTGAAGAGAACCATCAGATAGCCCTAATGTCACAATTCTATTAAAGAATGGAACCAGAATTCAGAAAATTGGCGATAGACAGCCAAAATATTGAAACTTTTCTTTACGAATGATTACTGACTAAAAGTCACAACCTTTACTTCGAGATAGTAAGGGGAGATAGCTATCTCCTTTGTGGGAGGCACAAAGGTTACGATACCGCATGCTGCGTGGGAGTGCTCTGGAGAAATTTTTCCTCAATCCTAAAAGCGCCGAGGAAGGAAATTTTGACCTATAACTGAAATATTAGTTAAAACTTCTCAAATCATCCTAAATATTGCATTGTTAGAGCTACGAGATTCCAAAATTCAGCTCTGGCTTGATGGAAGTTAGTTAAATTAACGATCAGAAAAATCGATGACACAATACACCAAATTAAAACGTTAAAGATGTATATTATTCTAAAAATTCTTAGAGCGTTTTCTTCAAAAGCTAATTAATAATAATAAATATATTTTTCTATAAAGTATTCAGGAGAATTGAATATTTGTTTTCATATGACTTTAACTAACATTAGCATGTTTTAGTTGTGTGTTAGAGCAAAATATGTCTTAAATTCTAAGAGTAATAACAGAGTCTGGTGATAAAAGAAAATGAAAAAGTAATGTGATAAATAAGGTAAGGACAGAAAATTATGATTTGGATTAGGGGAACATTTTCTAAACACGAGTGTAATAAGGTAAGAAGAGAACTATAGTACATGAAGTCTATGTGGAAACGTTCCTGGATTCTCTTCATTAAAATATTCTCCAGTAAAAATCCATCTGAGAATATATACATAAGCATTATTTAATAAAATTAAATGATTGAAATGACTGGAAAGCAAAACATTTTAAACTAAAGAAAAGA
Organism: Nephila pilipes; assembly: GCA_019974015.1. Classification (NCBI taxonomy): domain Eukaryota; kingdom Metazoa; phylum Arthropoda; class Arachnida; order Araneae; family Nephilidae; genus Nephila; species Nephila pilipes. The sequence goes on along the minus strand of BMAW01015351.1, from coordinate 6,821 downwards.
GGAAAATTTAACTACAGACAAACACTTAATGACTTATTAACGTGACATTTTGATGTTTACGAAATGCTTATTTTTCAGTCATGGCCTTCAATTGATATAAACCAACGTTTTTAAAAACGTTTTATATGGTAGCAAGTATATAAACGAAAATTATTGAAATAGGTTAAAACTGACTATATTATCTTTACTAAATTACTTAAAGATAAATTGTAGAGCATACAAGAAAGTCAAATACTCAAAATCGAAAACATTTCTGAAAGTTTGTAGTCCATTTTATTAAAAATGGGAACCAACACAGAAAAGGTTTTCTTGACGACAGAAATTGTTGGCAGTATTTTGCCAAATGGCCTTACCTGCCTATTCAGTTTCACTGTTTAACGCTCACCAAAAATCGCCATGCGTGACCAGACTTTTGAAATCGGCCATGGGGCTAAACCGCATTTTAAAGAAAGTGAGTAAAACTTGTCGCAAACTGCTAAATATTGCATTGTTGTGGAGATACCGACGATTCACCAAATTCAAGCCTAGCTTGATGGAAGTTAAGTTAAATTAACGACTCGTAAACTTAGTGAACACACCAAATGAAATGTGAAAAACATAAACCAAAACTTTAACGAAATGCTTTAGTTTTTCAGTCACTAATATGATATAAAACCAAGTTTTAAAACAACATCTTTATATATGTGCAAGTTATTAGAGAAATTGGAATATTAGTTAATCACTGTTATTATTTATCTTAAAATTTACTAAAAAGGCTTGTGAGCGTATATAAAATTCCTATCTCCAAATCAAAACATGCATTTGAAAGTTTGTAAGTCATTCTATTAAAAATGGGAACCAGAATTCAGAAATTATTGTGATAAGACATAGCGCTTAACTATGGAAACTTTCTTTCTTTGAATGGATTACTGACTAAAGTCAGACCTTATATCTGGAGATTGCAAGGGGAGAGTATTATCTCTCCTGTAGAGCAAAGGTTTCGATAACCTATGCTGCGTGGGGTAGAATTGCTCCGTGTCTAGAGGAAAGAAATTTTCCTGAACTCTAAAAGCAGCCTCGAGGAAGAATGATTATTATGGAATTATTGAAGATAGAGTTAAACTTGTCGCAAACAGATAATGATTAGATGAGCGTACAAACGATTCCCGGAAATTTCAAAGTCTATTTCTGATGGTCTTTAAATTAACGATCGAAGTTGAGACAATATTAGAAGCACACACACACACCAAGTGAAATCAGAAAACAGTTGTGACCGAAAACTTTTTGTGCAAGTTTTAAACCTGAAATTTTAGATAGCTTCAAAAAATTAATTTTTGGGCTACATTTTCAATAAAATGGTTGCAGAACCGTTTTACTTGATTCATCGTTGATAAAGATGTTTGAATGAACTTTGAAAGTTTCTCTCTACGATCCTAAACTGAAACACACTGTCAAAATTTTTAATCCCAAACATATTTATAGGTTTTATGGAGGTATAATGGTTACCGACAACTTTGTAAGGAAGGGATTGATAAGAATGTTATAATCATACGGAAATCGAGAATGAAAACGACAATTGAGAAAGAATATTGCCCCTGAAAGCAATTATCTCGTTTCCGTTTGTATAAGGTTTGTTACGACTTGTAATTTTCTTTAGGAGATTGTACCCGAAACTTTTTGAAAACTAACCTTTAAACACATTACGTATTCAAAGATTTAGATAGATAAGTTTAGAATGGTTGAACACTAAAGAGATTTATTGACGTTTTATCTGTCGTGTGAGTTTCAACTCTCTAATATTTGACACGAAAAAAAAGAAAATGCTAGTTTTTCCACAGCAGTATTCTAATAACCAAGAATGACAGTATATTTTATTTAGATTTAAACTTAAGAAAAAATGAAGTAGAATATTTTATTTGAAAGCAACTTCTGTAGTGGTGATAAAGTCGAGAAATGCAACACATTCGGCAGAATTTTAGAATTAAAATAAACAATGAAAGCGCACACAGAAATTGGCCTCTTACTATAAATTATATATTTATTATTGTACTTTTATTGTGTTTAAAAATTCCACTGCACTTATAAAACCTTGTTTTTTAAAGATTGTAGTAGAGAAAAACAGGGGGGAGGGATGTAGGCATTGCTAGTTTCTGTTTTAATCTTTCAATTTCTCTCGAAGTCTTAACATTTGTATATTAATAAGTTGAATATTAATAAAAAAAAGACTTAAAATATTTTAAAGCATTTTATAGTTGACTACAAACGAAGGAAATATAGGGTAATATATAAACTGTTGTAAACATACAAATAAACTACTGTATAACAGCTCATGTTTTCTAAAGTTTTTTTTCTAAAATTAATTTTTATCAGCTCGAATAAATTCATCACTCATTCAACAGTTAGCATGGTATGTAATATTTTCTAATACTCATTTCATTTAATATATGTTTAAATTTTGTTAAAAAATATCCCCCCCCCCTTTTTCGGTTACTGTTATTAGAGTATAAATAAAAAATATTATTTTTTTTCTTCTGCATAAAGTATTTTGCGAAGTAATTAATACTTTTGATAAAGATTTAATTTTTCACCGCTACTATGTAAAGGAATTATCAAACAAGGATGAGTTGAATGCTGTTTCAAAATATATTTCTTCCATTTTTCAATAACTTATTAATACAAACTTAAGAGGAAACGGTACCCTAAAACTGACAGAATATCAAAAATTACTTCATATACAATTTTAGAACTTTTATAGAAATTTATTTTCTTTCATAGTTCCAGCTGTATTATTTAGCGCATTATCTTAACTATCTTCACAGGTGCACCATATTGTTTCATTGACTTTAAAATTTTAACATTCTTTTTGGAGACTTTTAAAATTTCACGACGGTCATGCATTTACAATTCCAAGTCTTTTTTACTCTCAGTATAATGTATCAAATTAGTAATTAATTAATTCAAATTAGTCATTAGTAATTAGTCATCAGCTTAGTAATTAGTAATGAATAAAATTAGTAATTAATTAATTCATGGAATAAGGATTTTGATACATAATTCCTTTTTAAAAAACACCATAAAATTACGTATAACTGTTTTTTTAATTGTTTTTCATAACGTCTGATAGAATAAAATAATTTTAAAGCTGTAAATAACACTATTAGAACCAAACACACGCACTGAATTGTGAAAAAAAATTCGAAGAAATTAAGAAAAATATAACTCAAAAATATTAAAATTTACTGTAGTGAGAATTATAAAACATTAAAATATTTTGAAAATAATTAAAATTTTAAATAATTATTTATTTGAAGATGATTTTTTTTTTTTCCTTTTTGGAATGCATATTTTATGTGTGCCCATGGTGAACATAATAATTTTCTAATAATTATATAAAATTGCTCAGCTCAATTTTGTAAAAAGACACCATTTGTAAGTGTAATAATTAAAGCACACATTCTTCCTAAATTTAAGTAATGCAATGAAACATAATTTGAACAGATTGTGTTTATGTAAAATCACAAAAATTGTCCATCAGTAATCCTAATATTAGTAAATACTTTCAATAATTTTCTGTACTGTTCAAACAAATAACGGATACTTACTTATGTGTAAGTCATCCGGAAATTGCATTATAAATTACAAATAAATTTTAAAGTAGTTTTATAGTTTTAATTGATAAGAGAAATATTGAGCTGAACTATTTTTAAGTATGGTATAATTGTGGCATGGTGTGGAAGTTAGGAAGTGGTGCCAGCTCAGGTGTCGTCCTCGTCACTTGACCGAGGTACAAAATTATGAGGTTCTTCGCCAATAGCTCTCGTGCTACTTGTACTGCAACGTTAATAAAACCAAACCAAGGTAATTAATTTTTATTCATTACTTTACATTTAATTGCAATAAGTAATTAAATATACTGCAAATGAAATATTCTTATTGCATGAGCATTTCATGATTTAATTGCTACATAAATATTACTATGTAAATGTAATAAGCTAAATAAAATAGATTAAAATTCATATTATTATGAGAGGCTCAAGCCAAAATAATGTATAATTCACAGTGTCAAGATTAAAAGTAAATTTAAGAAAGGTGTAAGAAGATTTATATAATTTAAAATAAAGAAAAAATATGAGAGAGAGATTGCTTATATATTTATATTGTTAAAATATGCAGAAAAATATATAAAACTTGCGTATTAAGGAATATAAGCAAATTTTTACCAAACATTTTTGCTGTATATTATGCTCAAAGAAACATCTTACTTATAATTTTATCACAGACCTTACAAACAGGTATGAAATCAAATAGGAAAACTCAAAGATAGTAATATATTTTAGCATTATTTATCCAGGGAAAAAATTTAATTACGTTAATGCTACATTAAGTTATAAGAATAATTACTTTCAATAAAAAAGAAAATGAAGAACTAAAAGTAGCTCAATAAAGAAGTTTTTCATTCAATGTAAATAACGAGAGTACTTCAAATGAAATACACTGCATAAAAATAATGCAGTAATTATATAAACAGAATATAATCAGCTACATGAATATAACAATATGCTTAATGGAAACAATAATTATGAGGATGGTGTATGTATCTGCATATTTTTTTTTTTTAGCAAGACAATCTTATATTAAAAAATCGACGAATTCGCGATATGCTACGATCAGTTTAAATCCAAAATTTCCATATTAAATATTTTAAGTATTTTGAAATAGGGTAGTCCATTATGTAAATAGCTGAACCAATAACAATTTTATTACTTTCTCGAATAAATATAAATTTTGTGTGTGATTAATACATCTAAATTTCCTAAATGCGAAAAAATGCTCGTGATTTATTTTTGATCTCTGTCCTCCAAACTGTGTGCGAGCTATTCTTTGAAAGTGTTGGGAAAAATTTGCATAGGTCTTATAGTGAAGCCCTTCAAATTTTCCCTTCAGATAAGGAAAGCAGGGTCTGGGGTGCAATCATGTTCACAGAGGAGGAGGAGGAGGGAAAAGTCGTAAGGTCATTCGTTGCAAAGATAAGTTCACCAAGTTTGCCAGTTTGAATGAAAATAATGTTTGAATGGTCAGAGCAGCGTCAGTAGTCCCAATACTAAAACCAGGAAAAGACCCAACAATAGCAGAAAACTATAGATCTATCTCCTTACTCCCGATCCTTGGAAAATTAGCTGAAAAGATTATTCTAAATAGATTATCAAATTATCTCCACGAAAGTAGTATCATCATACCGGAACAACATGACTTCATGCCACAACTATCTACCACTCACCGGCTTTCTAGAGTCACAAACTTCATTAAAAAGGGTCAAGAAAAAGGGGAAAAAACTGGAGCTGTTTTCCTGGATATACAGAAGGACTTTGACCGGGTCTGGCATGAGGGTCTAATCTATAAACTTATTAAATACAATATCCCTCCCTATTTAATCACTCTAATAAACTCTTACTTACAAAATAGAAATTTTGTTGTAAAAATAAATTCCACATATTCAAACCAAAGAAATATTATCTCAGGAATTCCTCAGGGCTCGCATCTCGGGCCAATTTTATTCCAAATCTTCGTGAACGACATACCAAAACATGACAACACAATTCTCTGCATGTACGCAGATGATACAGCGATACTTGCTAAACATAGAAATCACAAAGTCATCGCACATCATATTAACAGACATATCTCAAGTTTAGATGACTGGTTCTAAAAATGGAAAATAGCACTATATGTTTCAAAAACGGAGGCCGTCTTCTTTACAAAATCATACAGAACAATTACACCAAAAATTTACATAGCAAATACACATATCCCCTGGTCTCAAACTGCCAAATATCTTGGTATCGTACTAGATCAAAAACTCACTTTCAAACAACACATCACACAACTACAAGGAAAATTCCGACTTACCGCGAATAAATTAATCCCCTTAATTTCTCGGAGTTCTACTTTACCAATTAAATATAAATGGCTTGTCTATGCACTGTATCTGCGACCAATTATTACCTACGCTTGTCCAATCTGGAACCATGCTACTCAAAACCATCATAACAAATTAGAAATCCTTCAAAACAGTATAATAAGAATGATCGCACGAGCCAGATGGTTCGTGCGAAATGAAGATATTAGAGATTCACTTAAAATTCCGAAACTGCAAACTTATAATAATCTTATTACAGAGAAATTCAATAGTAATTTATTTAACCACCCAAACCCATCAATTCAGGAAATTAATAACTATACCAGAAATTATCGTACACGTACAGGTCTCACCTAAAACTACCCTCTCCTTAACTCAATATCCTAACAACCAATAGGAGAGCTCCCTCTGCCCCTTCGAGGTAGGAGGAACCTTTCCCCGGATCATCAAACTAGGAACTTCATTGCTACGAATAGAAGCTCCCTGATTGGACAAGCGCCTTCACCCCAATCCTACCACCCCTAGCTCACCGCTCGCTCGCTTAGATTCTATACAGTAAACTTAAGCTATATACTTTTAACTTAAATAATTTAATCTTAGTAAATTTTAAACGTAAATGTTATTTATTTATTATCATATACTTATTATTTATTGTTGTATACTTAAAACGCCAGGGTTCAATGATTACGTCGTTATGCCAAAACTATAGAAATTTTATTTACAGACACTTTAACTATTGAAATGAAAACAAGACAAAAACATGGCTTCACTCGCTCGTGAACATCAGTTGCTGAGTGATCCAATACACTTCGCGCGCTACTATTGCAGCGCCACCTGTTGCCACTAAGTAAAATATAAATATCTTACACTTATAATTTTGGAGGCTTACACAGTGGATTCATAACATTCTCCCACCTTTGAGTAA
>BMAW01015350.1:105025-134225 GCA_019974015.1 Nephila pilipes | reverse complement strand
TGGCTAGTTTTGCATGAAAGAAAGATGTTTGGTTGGCAGCAAAACTTACTGTTTATCATAAAATGTCCATTTAAATTGGATAAATATAAATTGAATATTATCTTAAGAAGGTTGTATTTTAGGATAGCTTGAATCCAAATATTTATCTAATAAATTAGTTTTATTATTCATTCAAAAACAGTTTACTTTAATCCATTTAAAGAAATCTGTATTTGGAAAATGAAGTATAGCAATTTAATTACTTATACATGTATTTAAAATTATTTTTTTCAAATACAACTTCATCAGGTTATAAGACTTTATTTTTGAAAGATATATTTCCAATTTCTAAAATTTTATCATTGAGTTGGATTCTTGAAATATTATGTTTATTTTGAGGTTAATGAATTTTAAATATCATACAAAATTCATAAAAAATCAATCATTTTCTTGAAGTTTTTGTCACTTACCAGAATTTACTTTTAACAACATTTATTGTGAATACATTTTGAATTAGACGTAATGAAAAACAACTAATAGTGGAAAAAAAGAAGACGAATTTCCTTTTATTACTTTCAATTCTGCGAACAATACACTCATGTCTAAAATTATCTTTACATACCGAAAAAATAATATTCCGCGAAGTACCAAACAAATATAATCCATTTTTTCAGGGAATGTGTAAAAGACAAGCCTGATTAGCATTATGCAATCAAAAGTGATCAAACGGTTTTCTGCTTGCAAATCAAAGCGTTACGTTTTCCGCCGGTGAATCAAGTGCTTGACGAAAAATGAATATCAGCAATTCAGCATTATATTTCAGTGTGTAAGGATTCAAAATGATTTGTTATTACTACGAAGTATCATTTGAAATAATCGGTGAAAAGGCGAATTATCGCCTGCTTAGAAGCAATGCAGCCAATCATTAAAGCAGCTAGATCTGTGAATATTTCAAGACAAACAATTTCTATGATATGAAAACTATTACAGAGCTCTGTAACTGATGTAATTTTGGAATTGTAAGGTGGTATGTAAGAAATCATAGATGTATAAAAAGTACTCAAGATTGATATCTGGTAATAATTACCCGTCTTTACCGAAAAATTTACAGCTGGGCAGTTAAATTTAGAGCTTTTAGCTGCCATTGGAGCTGTTGTATCACGGCAAACCTTAAATGGACAACTTATTGAGGAAGGTCTTTATGCCAGAAGGTCAAAGCTTATAGGTTTATGTGTTTCACAACAAAAAAAAAAGGAATTACTTTAATTGGTGCTAAGAACATCAGACGTGGACCATTGTAGTTCGCTTCATTCTAATAATAATAGACTTATGTTCTCTTTATTGATGAGTCGTAGTTAAACTGAATATATGTGACTTAAACTATTTTTTTTATACCTGGAGGGAATCAGGAACGTGAAATCTTTCTCGGAGCATTATGGAATGGGGCTGTTTCAATAGGTCAGGTATGATAGTATAGGATGGAATAATGATTCAAAGACTTACCTTCCCCTTCCTACACGTTTTGAACAGATGATCTGTAACCAACCAGAGATATTGGGATGAGGTCTTAGAAACTTGTGTAAGATATTTAAGAGGTGCATGTGGATTTTATTTTTATATTTATACACGATAATGCTTGTATATACTCCCAGCAAAATTCGTTAACGAATATCTTTATTTATTTGGTTTTATTAACGTCGAACTAGAAGCAACACGAAGGCTATTGGCGACGAACCTCGTAATTTTGAACCTTTCTCAAATGGCGAAGACGACACCTCTATTAGCCCCCTTTCTTCCAAATATGCCTACAAAAGTACTTAGGATATCGACCAGATTTAACATGCATCAGTAGCGCTACAAAGCGAGTCTTAAGGGGCATCAAGATTCGAACCCATGAGTCGTGCAAAACAGCTAGTCCGCGACCATGACCACTAGACTACCGTGGCCACACATGTATCTTGAAAGTGAATCTATTCATTAAATACCGTTGCCAATATTAAGATCTGGATCTAATAGAAAACTTGGGGAATACCTTGGAAAAGCAGTTGCACGGAGGTATCCTCCTCCTTGAGATACAAATGCTATTAAAACCGCGTTGATGAAGGAGTGGAGCTAAACACCATTTCATATATCATTGACAACTTTTATTATTTCATGCTACAATTTCATATAATAAGCAAAGTTCTTATTTTTTTCCCTTTGTGATTGTGTGTTTTATGTTATGTATTATCCTACAAAAGCTCACAAAATCGTAAAGCACAGTTACTAAGAAATTCGTGATTATATGTATGTAAAGATAATTTTTGTCATGAGTGTATATAAATTCTTAAGGACGTAGGAATTATGAAATAAAACTTTATTCAAAATGAACTGTTTATTATAAACAAACTTTATTCGTAATAATAAGTTAGTTTTCTAAAATTTCTCCTGAATTTCCTTAACAAAAAATAGTACATAAATTAATAAAAATCACGCTAGAAAGAAAATAACATTTCAATATTGTTAAATAATTATGTTTTTATATTTTCAGAATTAGTGTTCACAAATAAATACTAAAAAGTGTCACAAATAGGTTTATTAATAAAAAACACGTAATCGAAATGATTTGTAGAAAAATATTTAATATATAAGTCATAATATTTAGATAAAACAGAACATATAAGATATTTATGAGCAAAATCCTACACTTCGAAAGTTTAAAACCAGTTGAGATGTAAGAATATATATATATATATATATACATACATACATACATACATACATATGCATATACATTTATATTACATATATATAATTAACTAGCATTAACAATCTCTTTAGATATATTAATCTACAGATATATTTAAAGAGATTGGTAAAACTTCTTTCTAGGAAGGAATCCTTGGTTAAAATACCATTTTCTTGCTTGAAATTCATGCAAAATAATTAAAGACCTTGTACTTATTCCACTTTTAAAGGCTTTGTTGTTGAATTGATCGCAATAGAGTTAGAAAATCCATTTATGGCATTCTTTTTCCTTGGAGATTTCCCATATGTTTTCATGTAAAAATTCCAGAATAAAGCCAAGAAGACAAGAGCAAAAAATATATCAATATAGATCCCGTTTTTAGTTGCCTTACAACCACTGAGAGGTAAAAGCACTAAGACGAAGAATATTATCACAATGAATTGTAACTGAAAGAGAGAAAAATATAATGATTTTTTAGAATTTGCCCAAACGATATAAAAAGGCATTAGAATGGCAACAAATAGCAACAAGACAAAGAATTTTCAAAATCACTTATGTAATGTTCTTAAGAGCTCAGAAAAATGAACTAATATACTTTAAAATGTTTTCAAAATAATTCTATGAATTATTGAAGAATTTAATATTTTGCTCACAGATGTTTCTAAATATAAATAATTTATGCATATACGAAATAAAATTTCATTTTTATGAAGAACCAACTATTAATTACATACTAGCTAAGCTACTTTATAACACTTTTGTCATCATTAAACTTCCGCATTTTTTTATTCTGTTTAATTCTTAAATTATCAATTCTGTATAGTAAATTATATTATTCTACTTAGTAAAAATATTTATGTATTTCATGACAAGCCAGTTATTAATATAACTGAATAATTTTAATTAAATTAAAATTATTAATTAATTTTAATGCTTTTAAAGAATAATTTTAATTAAATTTTTATTGTAAATGTAAAATTCAATAGTTTCCCCCTCCAGATTTTTGAAAACTATTTTAAATTTTCTTATAAAGTCTCTAAGCATATTCTACATTTAAAACAAGTTCAAAAATAAGTATTTCTAGTAAACAGCATGACTGCGTTTTGAATCAAATTTAATTTATATTTGTGTTTCACAGAACGCTACACCTGAGTTTAGGCACAATTTGCAATTTTAGATGATAAAGAAGGTAATAAAAACCGAGCGAAATGTATTATAAGATCGCCAACCAAATTCTTCACTAAAATTGTATTTATAAATCAATAAAAACTGCATAGTATTTATTTTAGTAATTAAAGTATCTCTCTTTAAAACAATTCAAAATTGAAAATATAATTGCTGCAGTCATCTTTTTAATTAGCCTTAGCTATTGTTTGTAAATACTTAAATTCTATGACGGTTTTGTCCACAATGCAAAAGAAATTTGAAAATTGTTATATCTATATTTCAAATTAAATATATATAATTGCAAGAAACGAGAAGCCTTATTTTAATATATTAAAGCAAGTCATTTCAATTACAAAAATAATAAGACAAAATGAATTATGTGAATTTTATCACTCTGTTTTGTTCCTTGGTTATGAAATATACTCCTTTGTTATGAAATTAATTTTGGCGTCATATGAAATTAGGCATTAAACTTCTGTGTGTTCCTAACTACTATTTTAGATACTAAATAAATCATAAATCATTCATTACATGCTAAACAAATCATAATAATAAATTTCATACTGAAAATCATTTATTTAAGAAATAAAGTTGATATCACTTGGAATTCTCTTTACAAATTAAATATCAATATTGAAGTTAACAGCAATAGATTGTACCTAAATTGATCCGTAAAAATTAAATCATTAATATATTCACAATAAGTTAAAAACTTTTGAAATTCTCTTGAAAATTAAATAACAATATTGAACTTATTTGATTAATTATTAATTGATTAATAAAATTTCACAAGGAAACATTCAGTTTCTCCTGTAGGACTGTTCGCAATTTTTTCTTCACTAACGTCAGAGACTTTGTATAAATTTGAATTACATAAAATCACAATTTTTGTCCAACAAAAATAAAACATGATTAGGCAAAATAGTTGAAAATTATATTGAAGTGATTCAAAGATAATAATATGTAAATGAAATGGATTAAAAGGATTAGAAGCGAGATATATAGAAGATAACGAATTGCTAAAACACAGATCGGTAAATTAGAGTGAAACTTTGCTATTAATTTTGTGAATTGAAACAGACTTTATAGTAGAAGAATTAAGATAAGAATCGGCTGTTTGTGAAGTGATTGATTCATATTAGGAAATTGACAAGCTAATAATTTATTTGTTGATCATAAGTTAGAATTAAAAATTAAATTGGGATTCGAAAGAGAGTAGCTATATATATATATTCATTAGTGAATATTAATATATTGTTTTGGTTTGTTCTTATGTCTTCAACTGGGGTTAATATTAATTATTTGAACATCTTTAACTAAGACAGGGAGTAAGGGCAGGATAATGAAGGGGAGTCGTTACAAGTTTAGGTAAGATAAATATGAATCATGAATATGAATTAATTATGATACAATCAGATAAATATCAATTAATTATGGGTTAAAATTTTAAGTTTTGCTACCACTTGATCCAAAAATAAATTTACCATTTGAAATTTTGTGAGATGCTCTTTCCACCATAAGTACTTCTGAACTTCAGGTCCAATGGCTGCCAAACCATAGTATGTGTACATTACAATATGCACAATCGAATTTGTGACGCCTGGAACAAACTGAAATCCACCTAAAAACAAGCATAATCTTAAATATTGTAAAGAAATGTTTCAAAGTTTGCTGTACGTTTCATAATAAATGAATGATTTCTGAAAACTTTTCTATAGATTAATAAGGTTTCTTTTTCATTTCTAAAATTTTTATAATAAATTATGTGGAACAATGTCTTCCTTGGAGAGATATAGGCCTTATGCTAAGAAATGAGTCCCCATAAAATATTCAAAATGTAATTTTAAATGTTTTAAAATTCTTTTAATGATACGGTTAAATATGACATATGAAAAAATAAGCATTTAAATTTTCATAAACTACCTTAAAGTTAATTTCTAAATTTTATGTCTACATTTTCGATTTTGAATATATCAGTGATCAATAAATAGGTTTATTGAAAATTTATAACGTAATTTCTACATTAAACTATAAGGAATATTCATATTTAACTTATAATTTTAAAATCCTCTAAATTCTCCCAATCCAACTTTATTTATTACGTTGACCTTATGATGAGTAAAACTATTTTACGAATCCAGTTAACGAAGATTTAAATATCTCTTATTTATTAAGCTATATATTATTTAATTTTATTAGATTTGAGAAAGTAATGCAATACAGTACGGAATTTTATAATTTTTATACAACCTATAAATCTCATAGATTATGTTTCGAAAGTTTAATATATATTTTTAGTTTATGCATAAAAATTGTTATAGTTGTACTTTTATGAAAATATAACTCGCTTTTATATTATATAACCATTTTTGTTGTTTCTTTTAATAAAAGATTAATAAAAAGATATTTTATGCTCAAACACGATGATAAGTCTTTCGATATGAAACTAATGAATAAAATAAAATGTTAATTCCGTATGAAAAAAGTCCAAAGAAGTAAGTTGTCCAACATCAAAAACAGCGAATAATTTTAGGAAATTTTAATTTAGATAATTAAGTTAAATATAATTTACATTTCAGCTTAAATATATTTTCACAAAAACACATTAAAGGTTTTCTGAAAGGCATCTTTTTCAGAATTTTCATTAACCTTTACAAATACATTTACTAAAATAAATTTCATTTTTCTTTGATAGGTTCAACATCCCTACCAATAGGATGCGTATTATCTCTTGGAAGTACTGTCACCGTCAAGAATAGCTAAAATACCAGCGGAACATTGGATGAGATTCACAGGAGAAACATAATGGTTTGAAAAAGAATAAAAAACAGGGAAAAAATTGAATTAATTAAGAGCGTATTTATACTTTGCTAATTTTTCAAAAATGCTACAAATAATTTTGAAAGTAAATTGATTAAATAGGATTTTTTTCAGAAAAATTGCGGGAAAACTTTCAGTACTTTTCATGAAGTAATAGACTGAAGAAGTTTCAATTTTTATTAAAATTGCATTGTCTTCATCTTTAAATGGCTTCGCAAAAAATGAGTTGATATTTGAAATTTCTTGAAAAATTAATACTCTTAAAATCATTTACAGGAATAAACATTTGATTACTGAGTTATTTTGAGAATATAACAAGCCAAGTAATTCAGTTAATTATGAAACGATTAGTAATTCTAATACATTGATAAATTGTCTGTGGATACGCGGAGTTTAATGATCATTGTCACGGACTCTTGGCCGGCGTAGTTTTCGTCGGGGTTGGATTCCTGATGCCCTCTAAAACTTCACCATATAGTCGGGTTGATGTTCGTTAAATCTGGTGGATGTCCCAAGGCTAACCGTCGGCGTGGTGCAGAAGTTTGGAGAGAGATGTGCCAGATCAGGTGTTGTCTTCGTTACTTGACAGATGTTCAAAATTACAATTTCCATCATCAATGGATCTTGTGTTTTTCTCAGCGTAATGCTTATTAAAAATCAAAATGTTGACTTAGTGTCCCAAAAAATTCTGCAGAAAAAAATCTTATCGAATACTCTTGTAAAAATTCAGATTTGAAATTTAAGTGTATATTCAATTATTATAAAATTTCAAGAATTTAGATAAAAATAAACATTTAATAATATCTGCTTCAAAATTAAATTTATAGGATTATCTATGTATTTATCGTTCATCAAAGATTAAATTATTTATAAGAAAATAGTTTCTTCTTTATTATTACAAATTCAAATGCCAATGAAAATTAATTTTTAATTATTATTTTGGATAAATTAAGTGTTCATTTTAACTTTAAGTAATAAAAACACTTTTAAAATTGTTCCATAATAAAGAAAATGGCATTAGAATAATCCAGACTTTGATAATTCTAAAAATTTCTAACTGAACATTTTTTTCAAATAGTTAGCTAAACCATCTATGTTGATTCTTACTAATCATGTATTACTACTTTTCATTTTTAATTTTTTGTAAATTTAACTTTATAAATAATTTTTGATAACTTTTTTTCATACAAAACATACAATAAAATTACATGAGAGTTGAAAGTATACATTATCATGATATGTGTTCAGTTTCATTATTAAATTTTTATTTTACAAAACTATATACATATATATCAAATTTAAATGATAATTGTTTAAAAATGCATATTAATATAAATATGGATATTAATGTAGAAATTCTTACTTAAATTATTTTGGAAAAATAACAATCCAAAATTTAGCCGTTTTAAAAATGCAATAAGATGATAAGAATTTAATAATTGTGATTTCGTTCATTTTTCAGTAAACTGTTTTTATACGCTTACTTTTTTCTGATCTAAATAAAAACCAGCCAATTATCGGCAGAGCGGCGTGGTGAATGACGTGCAAATTGGTAATGAGATGATCTTTTTTCCTTAGAACAAAAAACACCTAGAAATAAAATGTATATATTAAAATTTATCAAATTGTATGTTTTGTAGTCTTTTATCTAATATATTCTTAAAAAATTTTTTTGTTAACAAAATGTAAGTTGTCTTGATAACGAATAAATAAATGTTCATGTAAAGAAATCAACAAATATATAAATGTTTATAATTAATATTCATTTATTTTATTTTTCATATCAGGAATTTTTATTTGTGTTTCTTTTTGTATTTGCATACAAATGCTTTCATCACAAAATGATTGTTTAGGATACATCGGTAACTATAATCGTTATAAAATAAGTCGAAGTATCTAATTTTATAAATTAATATCTGTCACATTAAGCTTTCATGGTTTAAATCAATTTCTTATTTTTAGTTAACAAACCGAATAACTTTCTATATTTATTTACCTTATCCAGTACATACTTAAATGCATTTTGATCATAATTTACCCCTGTTCTAATTAAGAGTATCTTTTAATAATAGGAGAAAATACATGCAAATTTAAAACTATCATAAAATTTATTCAAATTTTCTGAGATTTTCAATTTTTCTGTCGATCGTATATAATATAGGATGTTTAATAAAATAATACCCCAACTTTGAAGAGTTATATCTCCTTAAAAAATAGCAAGCCCTTAATTCTACGACGCTATTAGAAATAGATGAAGACTTCACTTTCCAACAGGATTGAGAGATATCTGTTTGTGAATACTAATTCGATGCAAATAACTGCCAAAATGGATTGGTTGCCCATTGGATCACATCACTATTAATCAGTTTCCCCCAAGAAGTCTTGATTTATCTTTCTGCGATTTGTTTTGTAGGGTTACTTAAAAGATGAACTGGTTTTTTTTAAGCGTTTACCATTAACAGCAACCATCCAATTTGTAACACCGAACGTGATGAAAAAAGTGTGGGACGAGTTTTCCTATCAACTGATAACGCTCGTGTTTCTGGTGGACATGAAATGGAAAATTTATTATTTTATTAATTTTTAAGTGTTATTTTTAATTTAATTTGTCCCAAAAGGTTGTAGCTGGCTTAGTTTTGGAATGGTAGCACTTTACGTTGGAATATTTTTTTTTATATAAACAACCCGTATAATACCGATTTTGTATGTAAATGTTTATGTATAAACTGTTTTTTAAAGTTTTGAAAATAAACAAAGTAGTAGTTTATTTCTATGATAATGGGATTTTTCATGATTATTAGAAAACTCGGAAGAGATATAAAAAACATAGGTAACACAAGTAAGAAAAATATAAAACTCAGTAAATGCCATATTTTTAATGAATTTCTGATCCATAATTGCCATTATGGTAGAAACAAACTTAATAATTGAAAGAAATAAACTTTAACTAACATCACAGAAACTTTTTAGCAAAATATTTACTCTTCAAAAGGTAGTATGAGTGGCTAAATCTTTGAAATTACCCGATTATATTGAAAGACATCGTATAATTTTAGGGAAATATTTCCTTTTTTGTTACTTTATGGTTAATATATCCCAATAGAGCACATATATATTTTTTTAAATCTTGCATGATGTAACTATATTTCTGTAAAACGTCGTTATGATATGCTTTGTTCAAATGCTATAAACTTTGTTTTTTCTCTTCTATTTTCTACCACAAGTTTATCACGTTGCACATAATGCAAGCATCACCTATGACTTTTGGGTTATCACCCTAATACATGCTTAGAACCTTGATAACAATTTGCGGATAACTGTCCGAAATGATGAGTTCTCACCTCACGAGTTATTCACATCGACATACTGTTTCCGATATAATTATTTTGGAAAAAAAATTCCATTAATGTTAAAAAGAATTGATTAATCAGTATATATTTTGCTCTGTTATTAGTACAGTACCTTCATTAATGTACATGTAATATAAATTATTTCACTTAAAATTTGAAACTTCATTGGGAAGTGAAAATCACTTTGATGGTGGTTGCCTCAAACGGAACTACATTGTAAAAGTTAATCTTGCGGAAACTCTGAACAATTGCTAAAGATTCCAATGATATAGAATTTGGCTCTAATGAAAAGTAAGCATTAAAATTCAGCATGTAACATAAAATAAGGCCAAATGATGAATTAATCTACGAAAATTTAATAAATATTTGATTCAATTATATAAAATACATAAGAATAAGAAATTTCATTACGCACTGTATCAGCAAATTCTATGTATTTCAATAAATATATAATCCAGCCAGCTGATGCAGCCTATAACGAAACGAAATATTTCATAATAATAAATCAAATAATATATAAAACATAATTTTAATACTCAAAAGATATTTTAAGTATTTTCATATATTTCTGTATTTTGTAAGCGAAACAGAAAATGAAACGTCTCTCGTAATTCATAATATATTCATAATATATAAATATTTTTTTACAAATTAATATTTACAGCACCTGATCATTACAATTCGGCTAAAGAAGAATTTATTATTCATATTATGTTCTTCTAATAGCATTAAAACTTCTCTGTAACTATGAAATTTCTAAATAAGTTTTACAAGAAGATGGTAACATAATTTAAATGTTTTAAAATGCTCTACAATTGTACAGTAACGAAGTTTTCAAACGTATTTTCTTTCAACTTACCTTTGGACGTTATTTGATTCGAGAACCTCTGCTTATGTAAAAATCATGGCTTATACAAATTAAAATCGAGATATTGAAACGTAGTGCATACGATTATTTACATAACGTTTATAAATCGTGAAGAGCTTAGAAGAAAAGAAAGAGATCAGAAGGTTTGAAGATAAATGGATTTATTCTTACGCTGAGAAGAAAAAAATAACAGAACTCGAGTAATAGAATTTAGTGTTAAGTGATCCCCTGAGAACGAATATTAATCAGATACAGGCTACAAGTTTTTTTATGAACTGGGATTCAGTTTGTGCTATTTGTTAGATATGTGGAATTTTGTAATATTAAACTTTTGTTGTAATGCATGAATGGTTCTTCTCCATAGTCAGAATCCTCAAATTGATTTTGGATTAATATTAAATAAGAATAATATTAAGTGAAAGACAAAAATCTCTTCCAACCCCTAGAGGATGGGCAACAACATTCGTGTCAATTTCAAGAAGTAACACATCAACATTCGAAGCAGCTAAAAAAGTAAGGAATGGGGTAACTCACTGTAATATTTTCGGCTGATCGTTTTTCTTTTCTTTAAGAAATCCTTGATTATGATTCTCTTCGTATCCCAAAATTTCAATGTCATAACTTTTCAGGCCGGTGAGAAAGAATCCGCCTTCTTTGGAGCATATTCACTAAAGGCACTGTTGTGCCCCTGACCGCTTTTGTGAAAAGGCGCTGCTGTTGCCTTGCAATGCAATGCAAAAGAGAGATCAGACGCGACTGAGCGCGCAGAGTATGCGGTTGAAATAATATGTGAGAAAATCTATACAGTCCACTTAGTGTGTATTTAAATGAGATCAGTTTTCAAAAAAGGAGCTATCGAGGGCCAAACAGGCACCCCATTGGTTTGACTGTTGCTTGGTTTATGGTGCATAATCAAGTTCTTGTCAATGGTGACAAGATGCAAAATGATGATAACAACTCCATACGAACTGCAATCAAAGTTAATCGATGAATCAGTACTTACCTAGAAAACAAAAACATCCCCTGTTCCTTATCCACCAAATATCTAGGTGTTACGTTGGATAAAAAGCTCACCTTTAAACAACACGTAATACAAATTAAAAAACAGTATAAAGCTGCAATAAATAATTTATTCCCCCTTATCTCGTGAAATTCTACATTAAGTAGATGTAATAAACTGCTTATCTACACCCTGATAATAAGACCTATCCTGACCTATGCTTGCCTAGTCTGGTTGCATTGTGCAGATATTACCCTGGAACTACTAGAAAAATCCCAAAACGCAACTATTAGAATGATTGTAAATGCTAGCTGGTATATGCGAAACAGCGATATCAGATATTCCGTCAAACCTCTTAAAAACTTCATCAAAAAACTTTCAAAAAATCGATACTTCAACTAACAAAACCATCCAAGAAATAGAAAAATGCACCCCAATCAGAAATAACCCGCAACTTCAAAGACCTAGAGAAATATTAATAGACTAATTTCTATTAAAAAATGCTATTTTCATCCAAACTCCCATCTCAACAACACCCACCCACCCATATATAGAGAAATAGCAAAAACCTCTTCCTCGCTCAATCATATCATTCGCTCTCATTGCAACCAGACTGAGCAACCAAGCAGGGTAAAAATAGCCAACTGCCGCAATATTTAAACTTCAAGCTTAAATAGTTTAAATTTATCCTTAATATTCTGAACTAAACCAACACCACTTGTTTTATAACTAGTGGTGACTAGGTATATATATATTTTAAATCAGTTCTGATACAAATTTCTCAACTTAAAAGTATTTTTTCTAAAGCTATTGGTCTGTAATCTATCTTTTATATTTTAATCTTAACTCCTGGGCAAGTGAAATAACCATAGTTCAGTTTCAACCTCAATTAATAGCCAATCTACTGGGGATTAAAGCCCTTGAGGGTTACGCACCCC
Source organism: Nephila pilipes (assembly GCA_019974015.1). Lineage (NCBI taxonomy): Eukaryota > Metazoa > Arthropoda > Arachnida > Araneae > Nephilidae > Nephila > Nephila pilipes. The sequence goes on along the minus strand of BMAW01015350.1, from coordinate 121,375 downwards.
AAGAACAAATATTCCGCATCTACTAAATTTGTTTTCGGGCTATTTAACGGATGGCAGCACATAATGGCAACACTCACTTGCTTTTGCAAAACCAGGTGTCGTGAAAAACAGGCACTTTTTGTGAAACACCCACGTACTTCTTTATAAATAAGCTGTCTGCGCCATTAGACACTGACTGATAAAATTTTATTATAGAAAGTGAATAATATTGCATATCGGTAATTCAATTTGCAATTGGTGACGAATCTCTTAAACTAAAACTAATGAATCCACCGGATCAATGACCTTACTTATTGTAATTTAAAACGACTGGGATATCATTCATATTAAAATATCAGCTCTCAAACTGTGGTAGGTGTCGTTTCCTTAGGGAATCGCGAACGATTTGAATTCTCCAAGCAGCGCCGGAAAAAAGAATAACGTTATTACTGAAAAGAAATCTTCCTTAAACGACAGAGTAAGAAATGATTAGAATGCAATTAAATAAACATATAATTAACATCCAAAAAATTACTTATGTTTAAATATTAAAAAAGAAATTACTTCACTTTCTAAAATTAAAATTACAGCGATCCTATAGCTGATGCTATCAGAGATTCTCATTGATAAGTATAACATTCGGATAACATTTATCTTTGACAACAGAAAACTAGTTTCCTATATTTTTTTTCCTACTCCAAATTTGTTCTATAAAAGAAACTTACTATAACGAAAATACTCTCTTGATAATCTGGCATATATCAAACCAGATCAATGCCGGATTACCAGATTTGTCAGATTACTGGAAAATCACTTATATTAAAGCATTTAAACAGCAAAATTTACATACTCTTATATAAAAGTTAATATAATACTAAACTCTCAAGAAATAAAGTGTCAAAAGCACGAAATAATTAAAAATACAAAAAAAAATATTGCGTACATTATTTCATTGAAGTGGAATGTATTAAATAATTCATTCAGTAATAATTTTTCTGTGTAGAAACACCTGACTATAGGAGGGGCATGAAAGGCTAAGTACCGGATTATAGATAGAGCTCTGTATTTTCAAAGGAGAAGATATGAGGATTGAGCTCTTTTTAAATTAGTACAAAAATAATTCACCGATAGATTCAAATACAAATTAAATAATTTAAATATTTCTGAAGTATAAAACAAACTTTGGCATGATTTGGCTGAAAGAATATTTATAAAAAAATATAAAAAAAATATAAAGATTTTTTAAAAATTTATAACTATGTTGTATTTAGGGATTTGATCAAATGCCTTCCCAGTTGCAAAAATAAAATAAGGGTTAATTACTGTATAAACCTCTTAACAGTTCTGTTGTATTGAAAATATTTGAAATGTAGTAATGTTTCAAATATATCCATCGAGTCACCTTTTGTAAATATCACATGTTAGAGATATTACGAATTTAAGATTAGACGACGAAATACATAGAAAAAGTTTTAGATCCATTGGTTTATCATATACTTATCTTTTTTTTCCGAGCTGACAGTCTATGGCTGAATAAATTCTTGACTCGCAATCTAAGGTTAACTATGCTTTGAATCAAGAATTAGATTAGAACGATCTAAGATTGTCCATATTAAGAATTTGAATTTCTAATTACAAAAACGCAAGGTCTTCAAAGAAACAAAAAAAAAAAAAAAAAAAAAAAAAACAGATTAAATTCAGAAACTAAAATAAACCCAATTTTCAAATAAATTTATTTAGTGCTTGAGTTACAGCCCTTATAATTTATCAAGTTCAATAATAAGTGTGTTAAACTCAATAATAAAAAAGTATTCAGTGAAATGGAATAAAGGAATTAGTAAATCATCAAAATATGGCTGTACTAAATGCATTAAAATATTTACTAAAATATTTTTTTTCGTTTATAAAGAAAGAGTATTACTACTTACAAAATATGTGTAATGATTCCTTTTGACTTCTGCGGGGTAACAGACCTTGGATATAGCGTCAGTCGTGAAAAACACATAAAACAGCTGAAAGAAAATAAAATCAACATTTAATGTCTCCCTAAAAATATTCAAATATTAACCTCTATAAATTAAGAACTATCTAATGAAAATTAACTTATACTAAATATCTATTTGCATGGGAAGACAATGTGAAAAATTGAAGGGGTGAAAACCGTTTATTTTTGCATGTTAACATTAAATCCGAGATACGCTGTTTTTTGTAACCATGATTTTAAAAATAATCGTTGTTAAGAGTAGTCCAAATGCATTTGTTTTGTGAATAAGGTAATTAAAATGTAAATTAAGAGGTATTTTAACGTTAAAAAATCACTTGATATGGTAATCAGGGAAATAAATATGTTAATTTAACTTTATGGATAAATTAAAAACATATTTCTTTTAACACTCATACGCCCATTGTTTTTTCTATCAAATATGATACCAAAAGATACATAATAATAAACATGTAAATAGAGGTAGCACATGAATTTTGTCCTGATAAAGGTCACATTTAATTAGGTTTTAATTTTACTAGAACGCATTAGCAGTTGTATTCGTAGAATAACATTTCGTTGCAGAAATATCAACTAATTACTTCTCGAAGAGATGCTACATTCTAAAAATCAAATTACTGCAATGTAACATTTCAAAAGAAATATATTATTCTCTTATGAATCTTTCTAAATTTCCAAATGCATCAATCGTGTGTACAAAAGTAAACTCAATGGAGTGTAAGGACCCTAGAAATTATCAAAAATATGCTAAATATAAGGAAAAATAATGAAGCATTTTTCAGAATAATCCCTGTGTGTAGAGCTATTTAATCGTAAAGTAAATATTATTCCAAATATGTATTTTTCCTCTTTAGCATTTTGAGTATATCTTAGAGAATAACTAAAATAATAATGAAGAGATATATTTTCACAAAATTAGATGGATTAATTCAGCTGAATTTGGATTTATTAAAAAGTTGCAGACACAAACACGCAATGTCTCAGGAGATTACAATAATTTCATTTTTACTGTATATATAATAGGATTTTATAATAATAATCAACTGTGAAAATCAAAGAAATTTTTTCCTAAATTTTAAGGAATTAATATGATGTAATAATATACGTGTTCCGCACATGGAACACTTATATTAATATAGGTACATTGTTCGATCTAAAAAAGTGTTCAAAGCCTTGTTTTGGACACTAAGCGCCGCCTACTTTATGAGTTATTATACAGTGAACAGTAGAAGAATATTCCAATTCTATTATTTAAGCTTCCCATTCCTTTCAATATATTACATAACAGTTTCCAGGTGAAAGCTTTCTTTTAGCTTAAAATATTAATTTTTTTTTGTTTGCATAAAATGTTTCCTCATGATTTAAAATTAAATGTGTTATAAGAACTTGAGAAAGTTTTCCAATAATATTAATATTTTTCCTTAAAAATGTTGTGTGCTTCCCTGATTCAATATCACACATAATTTATAAACAGTAAACACATAATTTATAAAACAGATTCTAAAAATTCTTGTAATAAATAATATATAATATTAAGAAAATAATAAGTGATATTGAGTGCTGGTATTTGTAATGGCGCAAAAGCCAGATGTGGCCATGTTACGCCAAATTAAGTGAGCGAATATAAAGCTAGCAAAATGCTCAGTTGCGATCTAGTAGTAAGAAAAAATAGAAAAAGGTAAGATTTTGGTTGACTAGAAAGAGGGTCGAATGTAAAGAAAGATCACTGGGTATTCCGGAGACGCGTCACGAAGATCATAAGCTGTGAAATCTGCATTTTATGTCGCATCGACTTTGAGGTAAAATGTTTTTAATGTATTAACGAATGATCTCATGGGCTTAAAACATATTAATTCTTTTAATGATATTTTCGTTGTTTACAGATTTAATTGATAATTTTTGTTACCTAATATTTGATGTAAAATTATGCTCTCAAATAAATTATGTAAACATACTGCATAACTCTTTGTTAGTTTCATAACTGACAAAGAAAGGAATTGATAAATTCCTACTTAATTCTCATTTTTTTAAAGATTAGACACTGATTCACATCCAATTTCTGGAAAATGACTAACAAGCTTCTAATACATATTTTATTACAAAACCAAAGTAACAACAGCAACAGAAATACACAGAAATTATTTAAGCATTGGGTATACTTTTCTTATTGCATTATCTCATCTCGGTGTTGAATTTTTTCCTTCTCATGATTGATTTTTATTTGAAAGCTTAAATTTAAAATATTTTACAAGTATATTGATATAATACGCTAAAGGGATTTAAATGAAGTTTTAGTGATATGTACAGCAGCATATACAAAACCGCGTATCTAAGTAAAGACATACAAGACAAAAAATTTTTTTTAACATTTTGATAATTAATTAGCTCTATTTTTAAAATGTTAATTTTCCTTTGCTTAAATAAAAGATGAAAAATATTTAATCTTGATTTTGCTATTAATAGTTATTCGTTTAAATAATATATTTAGGTAAAAAAATTTAAATTCTATAAATTAAAACTTCTAACGTACTCGTAATTTCATTAAGTCTTATGTTTAGTACTTTTTTTTACCTGTATGTAACAAACTTTTTCTCCTTTTTGTATAAAGTTTTTCGTTTTAAAAATATAGCATATATCAATGAAAAAATTTAATTGAATGAGATAAAGTTACTTCTTAATTGATAATTAAAGTTGACATGAATACTTCATTTAAAGACATATGCAGTATTAAAAATAAATTATTTGAAGCATTTTAATATTTAGGCATGCATATTATCGTTAAAATTAAACATTTTTAATATAATTAGTTTTCTATCGTTCGTGTTTCTAATGAAGGTCACATCGAGTATTTATACTTTTATTAGCTTGTTAGTTTTTATCTAGTTTGTCCAAAAAGATTAGAAATTCCTTAGTTTTGTAATCCAAGTTGCTCAAATTTGGGATATTCTTTTTTAAACACTCTGTATTTAAAATTCATTCCCTTTAAGAAATGTGAGGAAATTTATATTTTAATGAGCATTTACCTTCGTATACTATTTGTTCTAAATACTTCTTCAGAGCGAATAGTCCTTTCTTTGAAACAATATAAATTACTATTTTTCCTTGATAAATGCTTATCCTTATTTTGAAATGCTTTTTTTAGAAACTCAAACTTGAAATGAATTATAATTAAGTTTTTATTTAGCTTTCGTAATGGTTCTTATATTCATTGCTTCTTGCATTTTTAACCATTACCTGACGCAATATAAGAAAACAAATTTGCATTTCCTTGTAATTATGAGCTTTTTACTATTAAGACTTAGAAGCACTCTCCCAAAACATACTTTTCCAAAATATTTCAAAATTGATGGATGTTCCTACTCTTTATTATGTCTTCTACAAACTACAAAATTCAAATGAATTAAGAAAGGTTGTCATTAACAAAACCTTTTATCCTTCGTAAACAAACTATATATCCAGAACAAACTACGTGAGTAACGTTTTATACCTGTCATTGAAAGATATTATGAAAGACTTTACTTACCCCTGCCACGCAAACAAAATATGTAATTACGAGGAGGAAGTTATACAAGATCATGACTTTGCGAAGATCGAATGGTTTCCTGTTTTTCATTAGGAAGGGACCCACAGTTTTGACGAAAATCACATACATAAAACTCAGTAAGAAAGGCAAATAGTTGCTTTCAATTAATGTCCACTTCCTGACGATTGGATCTAAAAACAGAATCAAACTATCAAATATTAAAAAAAGCAGAAAAAAAACAGCATTATAAATGATTATTAACCTTTCACACTGTGGACCCAATAGCCTAATAATCATGGTGACAGGCGGCGTTGATTTGGTCGAGCCCTGATGCCACCAAAGACAAGCCGTGCAGCTGGACTGATGCAACTTTAAATCTGATCGAGGTCTCAAATCCTCCCATTGCGTAGTGTGGAAGTTTAGGAAGGGAGGCACCAGTTCCGATAGCATCCTCATTGCATGACCGAGATTCAAAATTGCGAGGTCCGTCGCCGGTGGCCCTCGTGTTGCTTCCCAGTATGACATTAATGAACAATCATAAATAGTTTCTATAAACTTAAAAAGTGTTAGCAGTTTATTTGAACAGATTTATCTATTTTATTCATATTATTTATTTATTTACATTTTGCTACATCGAAATCTTCACATTAAAATTTATTATTTAAAAGTTCCGTAACCTCATCATTATGGTTTTCTCACGCATTTATTAATTTAGTTTGTTTCTTCAAATTTGTTTCAGTTCTTGATTTTAACAGGTTTGTTTTAAAAGGCAATTTTTAAATTATTTTCAAAAATAACTAGTTTTTACTTCGTATTTAAATAATTCTAACTTTGAATCACAACTGTGCTCGAATTTTGGAGTTACAGAAATATAATTAAATGTATTTGATAGCAAAATACGAATTCATTCAAATTTCACATGTTTAAATTTAAATCACAAACTCAAATAAAATAAAGAAAAGTAGTTTTTAAAAAGATATTGAAGTAAAAAATTAAGAAAATCAAGCTATGCATTCATTTGCATCTTGTTATAAAACCATGTGTAATGTGAATGTCTATCGAATTCATTTATCAAAGGAAAAAAAGGTTAATCTTTTTAGCAACAGAAAAGTATTTGATATGTTTTATTTCATTTATATGTTATTTTTATTGATTTATTTATGTTTACTTTTATCATAAAATTATATATTATATGTACTTTCTTTCTTCTTTTGATTTTCTGAATTGTTTTCGTTGATTCCTTTATTTTCTAAGACAACATTATCGAAAGAAAACTGAGACAAATTAGTAATAGGGAATCAGTACATTAATCATGTTATTGATCAAAAAGGTAATTAATATCTACTAATTAATTTCTGCATATGACTAACATCTGCGTTATCAATATCTGCGCATTGCTAAATGAACAACATATGTTTTTGCTAAATTGATGCAGGAAATTTTGAATGAACTTGATTATGAAAATAGGGTTGTGTGATAAGATGAGAATAGGAATTTCATTATCAAGTTTATCAGCAAGTCTCTTTTTCATTCATTTATATATGCAGGAAAGTACACTTTCTTTGTGAATTATTACACTTGACTATTAAAGAGTAGTAAAGTGATACTTTGAACATAATGAATTTTAATAATTAGTTAATTTTAAAAAAATCTGAATGAGTTAACTTTGTTTTAAAGAATATATCTATCTCTATAACATTTCAACATTTCTTAATGATTAGGAATATTTTTACGTCAAAGGATATTTATTCTCTTTTGAGAGAGAAAAAGAGTTAATTTATCTTGAGTTATAATTTTCTCATTTATTCTTTACGTAACATAATCTTAAATAAAAATGCGCTTAGTTTGAAATTTGTGAAAAATCTGTAAAATATTTATGGAATGTATTCTGATGGAGATTAGAGAGTTTTAAATATTTCCTAAAAGAGAATACAGTGCTTAAAAAAGCAAATCAAATGATTCGTTGTAGCTGAAGACAGTACAATCTCTGTTAATATGTATACTCGTTTATGGTATTCCGACTACTCTGTAGAAGGGGCGCCAAGCGAGAAGGTCACGTGGGAAGCAGTTTCCAGAGATCAGGAAGAACGAGTTCTGACACAGGCGAAGGTGATGATTTATTTTTGGCGTTTTAGCACAAAAAAGTGGAATGTTTGTAAATTTTGCCTCTCAAGTGTTGTAACTCGTGTTTTAAGTGTCGTTATCTTTGTGTTGTAAAAAACTTTTGTCCAATTCGTTACTTCTAGACAAGCATCACTAAACACTACATACACAGTGGAGGCAAAATTGTGGATACTTTTGAAATTTTTTTTATGTTTTTTAACTTTGTATGCTTAAAGAAAATGGTGCGTTTCACAAGACGTAAAGTCGTATATATCATTTTAAAGAGGATTTAATATTGAATTCAATTCAAAAAACAAAATTAAAATATTTGCAATACAAAAAAAAAAGTTATGCGAACTTTAATCTAAAAAACAAACACAGTTTTATAGGGGTTTGTATTGTCTAATCTTCCTGGCCAATCACTGTTCTTGTTTTCTTGTTCTGTGAACCAATCAATTGTTAGTAACTGCGAGTAGGAGCTGACATCTTGTTTACAGCTGGAACAAGTCATTATTTTGCTTTGCTCTGTAGAAGGAAGACTGTTTCTTATGTAATCAAATTATAAGAAGAAATTGTTGTAAAAAAAATTAATATTTAGTCAAGAAGCGTTTGTTTTGTTTTTGTTTGGTTTTATTAACGTTGCACTAGAAGTAACACGAGGGCTATTATTAGTCAAGTAGCAATGATATCAAATAAAAGAGTAGATTGGACACCTAGAAATAGATGTGTTGCGAGAAAGTGGTCTTTCCTATGCTGAAATTGCAAGACAAATGGATTTTTCAGTGACTACATGTGGAGTCTGTAAGTTTTGTTTACAATATCAAGAGACAATTCAATAAAAAACAAAGCAGGAAAAGACCTAAAAAGGTGCACCACATCTGTTGAAGACAGAATAATAAAAATAATATGTCTCCAAAATCGAAGAAAGTCCTCAACGGTCATCAGAGGTGATCTGACTGATGCTGGTGTTTCTGTCAGTTCAAGAACAATCAGGAGAAGATTAACAGATGTTGGACGAAGAGGTAGAATTCTACAAAAAGAGCTTTTTTTTAAATTTACAGTAGTGCAAAAAAACGATAGTATTACAGTGGGCAAAGGAACACATTAATTGGACAGATAATCAGTGGTCACATGTTATACGGAGCAAGTGGCCACAAGTTATATGATAGTTATTCGGTAGTGATGGGCGAAAATATGTAAGACGTATAATAGAAGAACAACCTCCCGACTGAATTCAGGCAACTGTGAAGGATTCACATAGTATTATGATTTCGCCATGCGTGTCAGTAGTTGGTACCGATCGCCTTCATGCCATCGATTGGACAATGAATGCCAGAAAATACATTGACACTATTCTAGAATCAAACTTCTATCTTTCACCAGGGATTTCTTTCCCAACAATGCTTCGTTTATTTTTCAGTAGGATTCTGCTTTCTGATACACAGCAAAATTATCGAAAGAGTGGTATCGTACAAAAAGCATTGAATTTTTTTACTGGCCATGAAACTGTCCCGACCTCAATCCTTTCGAAAACTTTTGAAAGCTCTTGTTCGAATGAGGCGCGCCTCAAATAAAAGGAAACTAATTAAAGCTATAATTATTTCTTGGCACCATGTAATAACGAAAGAAGAGCTTAAAACTATCATCAGCTCAATGAAACATCGATGTGAAGCTGTAATAAAAAATAAAGGCTACCCTACTAAGCTTTGATAACTCACTGCAATCATCCGTATCTAATGTATTTCTATAACTATTGCTGCTTAACTCTTTTTGCATTCTAAATATTTGAATTTTGTTTTTTGTAATGAACTCAGAATTAAGTTTTCTTTAAAATGATATAAATGAATTTGAATTTTGTCAAATGTAACGTTTTCTATACTGATTTAAAGTTCAAAAGCATAAAAATCGCAAATTTTGGTCACCACTGTATATATATATATACATATATATAAATTTTGGCTTTTCTACTACTTTGTTTTGTTTTAAATTGTTTGATTTTTAAATAGTTCGTTATGATTATTTAGAGTTTTAAATTTTAGATGGTTTGAATATATTTAAGTAAATTTTTGTTTGGTTTCCATATTTTTTTAAAATTTGATTAATGATTAAATTTGATTAATTTATAAATTATTTCTATAACTATTTTATTATTATTATTATATATTTTGGGAATTACATATAATTCTTAGAGAAAGAGAGAGAGAGATTAATTTCTCACAAAAATAAATCGATTTGAACTTTTTACAACATTTTTGTCAAAATTATTGCAGTATATTGAAACAAAAACAATTATTATTGTCAAAAAAAAATAATTGCGGTTTATTTTAAATTTTTGTGTATTATTAAGACTAAAAAAAGTTTGTTTTATTTTGACTGAAGAAAATTGAGCATAAGGAAGTAGTTCCTTTTTAGTTACTTCATTTTATATGTATGATTTTAATCTGTTCCGTATATTCTACATATTTTTATGATCTTACGTTCAATAAAATTAATTATGGAAATAGATAAAGCTTTGAAGGGGATTGCAGTTTATATCATATTACTTAACAGAGTTCTCGGATGCAGTTGAGGAGAGATTCATTTGAATTTTCTTTAGGAAAAATAAAAGTAGCTGTATTTATAACAGTTATGCGTATTTAGCTTTTAATATGACGACTTTACTCTTAAGAAAACTTCTAAATTCGAAATTTTTTTGGTTATTTTCTTAAATGTGATGCTCATTCTAAATTTACCTCTAAATGGAGAGTCTTCTGGATTTATCTTGCTAAATAAAATAACTGTTGGTTCTCTTAAGATATCTTGTGTGAGTGTGGTTTTGAAACTAGGCACTCTAAAACTGTACAAGTGCTTATAAGCATTACAACGTAACCTTAATGCAATGTAGGTGAAAATAATCTTTTTATGTATTACGTATCTTCTGTTTTGAAATTAATCAGATACTTAATAAGTATAAGAACCTTGTAACATTTGAATTCAATTTCAAAAAGTATAATCCTCATGATGACATCTTTCGAATTCTAAATGATCATTTTTATGTTGCGCAGCAGTATTTCATTCTATGATGTCATTTATGAATGTAATTAGTATTTAAATGGGATTCATACTATAACTTCTTTTGTTTGAAGTTGAAAATATATATACACTAATTGAAAAAAAATTAATGTCACATAAGTGAAACTAAAAATGATGTTTCGTTAAAAGGTTTTTAGGAGGTATCACTATCACAATAACTTGTGTCGAACTTTAAAATATTTTTTATTGTGAACACCAACAATCCTCATGCATTACAAAGTATTTAACGGGCTTACAGAAGTAAGTATGAAAGCACATTACAAAAAGAAAATAACAAAAGTGAAAATTTAAGAGAAAAAAAAATACTGTTATTTATAAAGTATTTACAATGAATTTACAAAAATAGTCAAAGGCATTTCTATTGGATACAAGCTGATGAAAATCAGGAGGCTAATTGATGTTGATGCTTTTAAGTGCTAATTTTATGGTCTTTCTTTCACTGACGAATTTAGAACATAAGAGAATCATGTATTAAGCATTTTCCTCGCCACCAACACTGCAATCACAGTAAGTCTCTGGATTCAAATTAAATCTACTGAGGTAACTTTTAAAGTTTCCATGACCAATGAGGAATTGGATCATTTTAAAATTTGGTGAAGAAATGATAGCATGATAATCTCGATTTAATGGAAGAGGGAAATCTCTTTGTTAAGGTCTCATTGTTTGAACTGATGTATTGCTGGTTCATAGACTCCACTATACATTCTCTCATGAATTCCTTATAGAAGGATATAGGAATATTTATTGCAATGACAATTTCGCTCTCGGTGGTAGTTTTTGAAAGAAAGTCGGCCCGCTCGTTTCCAAAAATACCCGTGTGTCCTCGAACAAATGAAAAGGTAACAGAGATGTTTTTACCTTTTAAGATTTTGAGTTGACTTGAGATCTCTAAAATTATGTTATTGTAAGAAGAAATACATTTTAATGTCTTCAATGATGAAAGGGAACCAGTAAAAATAAGAAAGTCTGATACTGCACTGTTTTGTTCAGCGATCCATTTGATGGCGAAATTTAAACATAAAAGTTCAGCTACAAACACCATGCATTCACTCACTCACACACATACATTCGGGTTATTTATTGAAAGTACTCAGTTTCGATGCCTTTTCCACAAATGCGAAGCCAACTCTGCTAAACTTTTAACTTTAAATATTTAACTTAATATTTTCAACTTTAAAATATTAAAAGCATTTTTCAGGTGTTTAACAATAAATTTATGAGTATTAGTCTAAAATCAAGTTTAGTATTTTCAATAAATGAAAAATGAAAAAAAAAAAAAATACTTGTAATTTCGTTTGCCACCTTGCAAAAGAAATCGCTCAAAAAGGAGTTTGACATCCTGTAATAATTCATTTTTATTCTCAGAATTTGTATTCTTTTCTTAAATGAAATAATAAAACGTTCTTGTGTTCCTTTTTATTTCAATGTAATAGACAATTTTACAAAATGTAAGATATTTTCCTCCCCCCCCCCTCTTTATCACAATAACCAAATAATCTATATAAAGAAATGCTTAAAATAGAAATAATTTGTGTATTTGCTTATTCAGTTATCGGATAGAAACTAGTTGTATTGCTTTTCAATTATTTATATAGTTTGCACTATATTTGATGAAAATTTGGTAGTAGAAATATCTTTTTCAAATGACAAGATATTCCAAAAAAAAAAAAAACTTGATACATACTTTTTATGTGGTTCAGGCTTGATATAACAAGAAACCATTCGTTAGCGCTCTTATTTAAATCTTAAGGAAGATAAATCGTATAATGAAAGTTTTGACAAAGAAACACAGCTTGATTTTGCAGTCATCTTTATCACCAAATCCGTCTTTCTCCCCAAAAATAAAACAATTGCCAGTAAAATAATAATTGAATTTTCAGCACACTAGGCACGTAACAAAGGTAAATTTTCACAACAGTCAAACATTCTAAAATATGTAAAATTAGGCTGTTATGAATAGGAAGATTAATATCCTTACAGAACTAAATAAAAACATTGCAAGAAATTAAATTCTAAAATAAAATTAGAACATTTAAAAATATTAAATAACTGAATCATTTTTTGGAAAAAATATTTAATTTAGGAACGAAATAAAATAAATAATTTGTAGAATTTTATTTTCTATTCTTCTACTCCGTCAAGAAATTACTCAGAAAAATTGTAGTGAAAACCGTTAGCTAACCTAGCCACAACTAAATATAACAAATTAACTTAAATGAAATCTAATATGGGGAAATAAAAAGTGAACAAAAAAAATTATTTGAACAAAGAGAAATATTTATCAAAAATAAGATAATAAATGAGTTCCCTATTATAAAAAATGTTTATACACCTATAAATCTCAAATTAATTAAGAATTTTTCTTAAATACTTGAAAAACATAAATAGAATACCTCCAGAATCTAAAGTTTCTCTCACTTGTTCTATTAACGTCATATTTGCTATCGAGTGAATTCTATCTTCATAAAACATCTTTATAGGTGTAAGTTTACCTGTAAAACAGAAAAAAAGTAAATATCAATTTGCGGCGCATGATTGTAAATAAAGGGCAAGTGCTTCTAAAAAGAAGATAATATTTTTTTATGTACTTTTCTCTATTTTGAGATTTGACTGCAAAATAGGTTATTGCAAATTTTTTCTAAAATATCTAAATGGATATTGTATAAATTTTCTTTTCCTTCATCATTTGAGTATACAAAGGGAAGAAATATCTTTATTTGAAATTGCGCTTTCAAAATATTTTCTGAAGTTGTTTGATTATGATCATTTCAAAAAGCTTAAAAAACATATTTTCTTTGAAATTGCATATTTTTTCTATAAAAATAATACTATAAATTTGCAATTAAGTAGTGAAAGAAATTTTTTTTTGAAGTTTTGTATTTTGAAGCAACAGTCATTCTAATTCCTTAGGTGGATAATTTTATTGGAATAAACAACACTCTTCTGAAAAACAACGCTTCAGTTTGAAAGGTAGTATTCCTAATGATAGAGGTAGCGAGTAATTCTTATTTGAGGACGATGGTTTTGTATTAAAAAACACTTTGAAAATCGTTTTTAGAAAAGAAAACTTAGCGACAAACTGACGAATATTTCCCCATAGTTGCGCAATTCTTTAAAGTAAATAACATATATCGATTTTTGATCAAGATCTTTACTTACCACATGGATTGGGCTAATATCTAAACAATATTTTGGTACAAAAGTTGAAAAAAAAAAGAAATAATTTAGAAAAATGTAAATATTAAATTCCGGAAGGTATTATGTACATTGATACTTTGTTCTACAAATTACGCATTCTTACCTTTTATTTTTTTTGTGAGGCAAGAGAGATTCATCTATATCGTTGTGAACTGACACATCTTAAAGTGGAATATTTACTTTAATGAAGACAATTTTTTGATGCCTGAAAAGATAATTCGTACTGCTCCAGCCTGTTTCGGAAAATAGCTTGATTTACTCATTCTAATTGATTCGGTTGTTTCTTTTCTTGAGTTATTTGTACTTTTATAGACTGCATTTTAAAAAATAAAGATATCTAAAAATTCTGTTATTAATGATTATTACAGTTAGCTCGTAATAAAACATTACAATGTACAATTTTTTAATTACAAAAAAATACCGTAAATAAAAAATCTCATTCTTACAAAATACCTTATTTTTGAAAAAGATCATTAAGAGTTTTAAAGATAAGTTAACAATATATTTTGACTGCAAAACTGGACAACAATCACTAACTTTGCCTTGGAGTTAGAATCAATAATACAACTGTGAATCAATTTTCATTTAATAGATGTTTCAAGAAATAGACAATTTTTGTTTACTATCAATTTCACTATGAAGTGTAATACAGAATTTCAGAAGCTTAATGAAAACATTTTACAATAAGACCTAAAAGTTCTTAACATTTTCCATCAGTTACACAAGCGTAATGTTTTTGTTGTAATGAAGAATAATTAATAAATATTGTTCATTTATAGATTTCTGTATTATGAAATAAAAACAATTCTTTGTAAAATAAATGGAAGAGTTACTCAATAATATTAAGGTAAAAATTTAAATACAAAATAAAATTAGTAAAAAAAATTATTATTCCGAACACAGTATTACAAAGAACAGATTTAGCCACTAAAGGTAATAACTTTTTTTTAAAAAAACCAATCATTAAATTATTCAATTAATTATTCAATTAATTATTAGAATTAAAGCAAACGATAATATAACAACAGAATGGAAATGTAACTGATTGATTAGGGAATGTCCTGAGAAGATATTCAAAAAACACTTCATTTTGTAAAGTGCTTGGGGGAGATTTTATCGATGAATAAAACAATAGCCCCTTGAGAATGGCTGAAAGAACATATTTTATTTGTTTATATAGTTTGCTAAACAGTAGATTTCTTGATTTACTTAATGTCACATTAGAGTAACAATATATGTGGGCGTTCGACAATAAGTCCTTCCGTAAATGCAAAAATGAAGATCATAAAAAAAAACATTACATAATATTTTCCGACTTCGTGCCGAGCCCGCAATTAAGTTTTCAATAACATTTGACACGCGTCTATCCGATTTTCTTTGCTTACTGTTGATGATCAGAACTGTAATTGTGAATGTTTTTTTTAAAAAATGACAAAACTTCAATGCAATATCATTTTCGATATCCAATATTATATTTTCTAATACCATTTCAAATTAGGTTTTATTGCATACAGTATATTCTGTTTTTGTCTCTTACACAACAACACCAATTGAATTTTTAAATATGCATGTTACTGTGAAAATTTACTCATTTAAATATTTTTAAGTATTTGTTTTGCAACGTTTTTATGTGTTAAAACATGAGAGCTACAAGTAAATGATATCAAGTCATTTTTCGATCTGTAAGAGGGAGAGTATCACCTATTTCAGTGTATTATTCGAAAAACCTGTAACTATGAATTTTTGGTTGAAATTTCATCTACAGATATCTATGCTGATATTAATTGTAAAACAAATATAATAAGTTTACGCAAGCGGCTTATGATGTCATATACATACGATCATAACACATGTGTGTGAATAAAAAAAATCCAAGGAATGTTCAAAACAATTAAATTATGCAGTTTCAAAAATCTAAGATTATCAGTATATATATCACAATGAAAACAGTTTTTGAAATTATTATATTATCTATTTTATTTTAATATAAATCACTTCTTTGATATTAAATAATCTACTTAATAAAACAATGCCTTTAATTGTTCAATACAAAAGAATAATGTAAAATTTAGAAGGTTTTGGATATTTTTTGAAAAGATTTTGCCTTATTTTACTCTATCTTTTTAAAATTTTTAACAAAAAAGAGAAAATATAAGATTTCTTCATGAATTTATCAGTCGAATTCAATTATGGCTCTCTCAGTGGTTCTATCTGAGAGAGCCATAAATAAATGTGGGCACAGTCATATATATAACAGAATAATTACTGCTTGGAATGACATGCAATTTTCATACCAGTATTACTATTCTTAAAAATTACATGATAAAATAATGTTAAAAAGAGGCAATCAATAAATACGATTCTTATTAAAAATAATATCAAATTATTTTATTTTTACAGTTATATAGGTGATTAATAAATAATCTGGTAATAGGTGATTAATAAATAATCAAGTAATTAATAAATAATCTGG
>BMAW01015350.1:0-92285 GCA_019974015.1 Nephila pilipes | reverse complement strand
AGAACGATGAGCTTGCATGTGTTTTAAGACATGTACCATTATTTGATTTAATTTACCTGAATCACTATGGATTTTTTTTAGTAATGCTTAGATTTTAAATCACTTGTCAGGAAATGAGGTAATCCAAAATAAGACCATAATGAAAAAAATTACAGCAAAGTTCATATAGCTTAAACAACAAACATGTTAAAATATATTTCTCCAAATTAAAAGAAAATAGCGAAAACGGAATATAAAAAAATAAAATAGAAAAGTTGTCTCAAAATAAAATCAATCTTTAATTCAAGAATTGCGTTTATATTAATTTGTTGCGATCCAACCCTCGAGACTTCAGCAAGCATTTCCGCAACAATGAATAAAACAAAAATATTTGAAAAGGACAAAATAAAAGTAATGAGGACAAAATGAATGAAAATCAAAATCTTTTTGTAAATTTAACATCCATTAAACATAAAAGATATCGCTTACATTTTGATATACTTTTTAAAAACTCAAACATAAAAAAAGAGTCATAAAACTATAACCACTGATAAATGGCACTGCAACATAAACTTGACTATGGTGCTGTTACATTATAAAATGTCAACATCTGAATAATTGCATTGAGGCTTATGAAATAAGGATAAGAATGAAAACCTCCTGCCAAATCAAACAACCTGAAGAAAACTGTACACAAGAAACCTGAAATAAACAATATAATATTCTAAAAGAAACTCAGTATGTACAAAATAAATATTTTATGAATTCTAAAATTAAACCTAAAACACTAACTGGGAAACAAAAAATCTCTCAATTAACTGTCACCCAGGCTAAGAATAAAAATTTTATTTTTTGAAAACTTTAAATTAATAGAGAAGAAATCAACAAAAATCAGACATATAACTCCATTATTATTTTACAAATAAAAGATGAGTGGTTCTACAATAACGATATGGATAATCCAGAAAGTGTCCAAATGTTTTCAAAGATCAAATTTAAGCATGAGTGTCTGCAAAGTATTCAACTATTAGGTATTTCCAAACCATGCAGTAAAGGAGAATAACAACTAACTAAAAAAAGTCCATACAAACAGTGCATACATCTATATAGTAATTATCAGTACCAACAAGAATTTTGATGTCACTTTGACAACATTTGTATGGTGGATTCATGCATTTTATGCGTCCATTTTGTCACGGCATTTTGTAAAGAGCAAGCTTTATAAAAGTTATAGTATTCAATCCACATAATGCCCGTTTGTGGGAGGGGAATTTGGAGAACCTCAAGGATGTGTGAAGATACGTTGTCGAAAATTTCATGCTTATTTTGTTCCTTATTTTGTGGACTTGAACATGATAGTAATCTTTTTTCTCGATAATACATTGAAATTGTTGACAACTATTCAGTTGAGCAAGATACACGCCCAAGTGCCAAAAAAACCAGTCTAGAAGCTAAAGATTTTAAATATGTGATGGAATGACAAATATATTAGATACGGTTATAAGCAATCAAGAATGTGAAATTAGCCATTAATAATTCTGGTAGAAGAAACCAAAGATTTAATAGATTTCTAAAATTTGATGCTAGGAATCTTAATAGGAAAAAAGAGAACAGCCTTTTCTGAAAAGTGCATATGGATGAAAGGTATGTGAAGAAGAAAACTGGTTTACAGCAAAAGAAAGAAAATCTAGAAGAGTTTTGAGTTCTCACAGACCAGCCACATAATTTCTTTAGTTACATATGTATCTCCAAGATGAAAACATAATGTCAGGGACAAAAAAGAACTAGTTATGTGATTCAAAAAAAAGGCATGATGTTAAAAGAAAGTGAAAATTTTGAGTCCATTCTTACTCCTAATACCAAAAGGAAAAGTTATATCCTAATTTTAAAGATACAGTAACAAAAAATAAGATTATCCCAAACTCTAAAAGATAAATAGGTTTTCGTAATCACTATAATTTAATAGGCGATTCTTCATAAAAAATATAAACCAGGAACGTACCAGTTTTGGGAAAAGGAAAGTAAACTATTATGTCACCAGTCGCTGGGACCAATGACAGTCATGCACCCAAAGAAAATGGCACATTCAATGTACTAAAATAATGATGTATTTCCAACGATAATGAATTATTACGTAGTAAGAGGAACAAAAGCCCTGAAAGTAGTAATGAATTTGGCGAAAATAACGAATATTCGTAAGAGGTAATAATTATTCCTAGAAATGTTGGGTCAACTGACACCAGAACTTCATTAGCTGCTTCAATGGAAACGGAGAAGGATTCTTGACGATGGAAAACAAACATTAGGTCATGAACAGAAGATGTCCATTAATTTTCCTAAACAAAAATATTGATCAATATTTCAGAGTTTTATTATTTATCCATATCATTATTATTAGTTTCTATACTGATTATTATCTTATATTAATATATTATTTATAATTTCTGATTATTATCTATAATATTAGCATTGTTATACTTTGGATTATTATCTATACACATTATTTATACTTTCTGATGCAAATATCGAGCAATTTCGAAATGTTGATAACGATATAATTTCCATTGTTGTCGTGATAAACGTCAGCTTGCTGCAAAATTCAGTAATGAAATTAAAATGGATTACTATAAACTGCGTTATTGTTTGAAGTACTGGAAAGCTTTATTAATCATATACATATAGGTTATTATATATATATATTATGCTACATAATATACATAATATTAAACACTTACACAATGCAGTTTAACCAAAAATACAAAATAAAGCATAGTTGTGACCATTACGTAGTGTTCATGTTTCCGTTTGTTGAATATATAAAGATGGTTTCATTTCACCGTTTGTATTGTTAGCCAGGAAGGCAGGTTTAGCAACAAGCGTAATCAACCTAATATCGATCAAGAACAAAATTTGATTTCACAAACGCAGTAAAAACAAACGACTTGTTTGCGTCGGCAGGTGTTGCGACGGTTTTATATCGGTGGACAGTACTCTGTTTGCTACTGTGGGTCTTAAATCCGGAACGTAGCCTCGAAATTGTCATCAACTGGCATCGCATAAGATTGATTTCGCTTAACAACGGTGAAAAGTCATCGGTAAATGCTTGATCTTTCCATTCACTTACAAATCCTTTTAGCTTCCCTTATGTCACCTTTTTTCTTGAAACGCATCTTTGTATGAAATGAACTTTGTTGCAATAAAAGAAGATTTTGTTGTGTTTTATTTCTGTGAATGTCTACCTGAGGATCCACTACGGTTTCCTGAGAGGAATATTGACTGACCTTGCTTGGAATTCTTACTAGGAATTCGATTCGAATTTTAGTTAGGTATGTATCCGACACCAGGACGAATCTTTCATATTTCGATTTCTGTATTATTCTTATCGATTCGCTTTTGAAATGGCTTTCTATGCGAGTAAAGTTAAATTTGTCCCCTTCTAAATAATACAGAAACTACATTATGTTGTCTTAATCTGATGGCAGCTTCCGAATCAATTGGAAACAGAAGAATTCCTCAAAACCCGCTTCTTCAATTAATAGCTTCTTTTCCGACACTTTTTTGCAGAATATACTCATGGGTTTTTCTTCATCTCTAAATGTTAGCTCATAGAACTCATCAATTAGACTACCAAGTCTTGCTCTAGACTTTTGCTCGAAGCTCTTTTTCGGAATTGACCAGGCAATTTTCCCATCGGTAGTGCTGAAAATTAGAAGAGTCAGAAACTGACGCTTGATTCCTTGATAAATCATCGTGTATGAGGGTTGTCGCTTGCTTTTCTTTTCCGTGTTTGGGAGAAACTGATCCCTTGCACTACCGGGTAATAGATCAGTCTCTCCTAAACCATAATCCTGGTAAACTTCTGTCATTGAATAAAAATATCATATCATATCAACTTTCCACATCTTACAGTAGAAACCATTCAACTTCAGAAATGTAAATAGCTAGAGTTCCTGCTTTTCATTCAACATATTTATAGAGCCCTAGATTTATTAGCTACTCCAAGACTTTAAGCTTGCCATTCTTTAGAAAAAAAGAGCCATTATCATGAAGAAAATGACTGCAAGTTTTTCCATAAAAGTAGTTCATTCAAACTATATAAATTAGCAACGAAGAAAAACAATAGCAAAGCAATATTATGTTCTCGATTTAACAACTAACAAAAGGTCTAAAAACTGCCGTAAACCATTGTAGGAACTATCAGGAACCAACAGGGTGGAGGAGGTAATATGATCGTATGTAAAATGTTTCGTTGGCATGCTTTGGATTTATTTATTCCAGTGGAAAATACCTTCAATAATTGGGTATGTATATCGATCGTTACTACACTGGTGATCAAAATTAAGAGAATTTGCATATTTTGTTGAATTTCTTGAAAAGAACTGAACGAAATGTAAAAATACTGCTTCGAAAAAAAATGCAAATCTTGTGCATAGAATACACAAGCGTATACGAGTGTGGGAGTTAAACTAGTCAAAAAACAGGATTTATATGCGCATGTGCTAAAATACACATTTCGTTCGCTAGCTAATTTCGCCGAATTTCATTTTTTTGTAGCAATCAATTAAAATAAAATTCAAACAGTAAAAATGAGTAATCACTAACGTTTAGATGATGGAATGAGGTGGCAATTGTGGGTAGGCTAGAAGCAGGCCAGTCTCATATCCAGATTTACAGATAATTTGATTTAACGCCCAGCGTCATGTCCAACTTATGAAAACAGTTTCAAGACACCGGATCCGGGGAAATGTCGTCCAAGAGCCACTACGGCCAGAGAAGATCGCCATTTGTCCATTATAGTGAAGCATAACGGGGATTCTACAGCTTCTCAGGTCTCTCAAGAGTTGAATACGGCCATAGGAACGCGAGTTTCAAGAGTGACTGTTTCCAGAAGACTTCATGAGAGATGGCTGTTTGTAAGAAGACCTGTTGTTTTAGTCCCGCTCAGTTCTAAGAACAGGAGAGTCCACTTAACATGGTGCAGAAATTATAGAGATTGGAGCATGGATCAATGGGAGACTGTTCTATTCACTGATGAGTCCCAATTCAGCCTAATCAATGATTTTCGCAGTACTTTCATATGGATAGAACCCGGGACCCACTAACTGCCCCCTCCAATGCCCGAGAAATTGACTATTACGGCAGTGGAAGCTTGATGGTCAGGGAAGGCATCATATTGGAGAGTCACCCAGACCTCCATGTCTCTGAAAGAGGCACTGTAACTGCTGAGAGGTATAGAGATGAGGTCTTGAAGCCCTATGTTCGCCTTTTCAGGACTGCAGTTATCTTTTCAATACTGATTGCCTTTCAATGGATGACAACGCAAGGCTACAGAGAGCTCATCTGGTAGATGAATTTTTGAAAAGTGATGTTATTCACCGAATGTATTGGCCAGCCAGATCTCCAGACCTCATTCATATAGAGCATACCTGAGACGCTCTGGGGAGGGTAATTACAATTTGCTACACCCCTCCTAGAATCATTCAAGACGTGAGAACAGTGTTGCTGAACGGGTGGGACCAGTTGACGCAGGAACTCATAAGTTCCGTTATTTCCAGCATAAAATCACGTTGCGAGGTCCGTATATCTGTAAGAGGGGATCATATTCCTTACTAACCCGTTTTTATATTTTATTCTGTATTTGCTGTTTCATACCTAGTGACCCTGATGAGTGTTACGTACGATCATGCGTGTGTATTATAACTGTTGAATGGTTATTTTTTAATATTATATCAACTCTATGTACAAGTCAAATTTCATTAAAATCTGTCCAGTAATTCTAGAGATAATAGACCAAATCGAAAAATTCTCTTAATTCTAAACACCAGTGTAATCAGATACATTCCTATATGGCAATTATGTATCCTGTAAATGAGGGCCTCTTTTTGCAGGATGTGCCAAGGGCTATGTGACAAAAATATATCTAGAATGGATTTAAGTAGAACGAAGAATTCCATTTACTTCCCTTGGTTCTTATCCTGAGAAAATATATGGGAACATCTAGATCTGCACGCAGAGAGTAAGACACTCATTTCCGGATCTTCTTCAGTTTGGGGATGATCTTCTGTTCTCATTGTCACAAATGCCTTTTGCTCCTTTCCAAGTACTCATTGAATCCATACTCAGTCACCTAACTGCTACTGTGACTGCTAGAGAAGGTTCAATTCCGAATGTAATAGACGAACACGTTAATTCACGCTAATCGGAGTCTATGGTTACTAAACCGTGAGTTACAGCATTAATATAAATTGAGCTAGAATACAAATTCTAATATTGATATGAATTCTCTGTGTTACACTTTCTCGCATTAGACATTATTTTTGATTATTAAGGAAATTATTTAAATAAAAAAAATATCTTCATAACTCTTAAAATTTCCCATAAAAATGGTGGTATAATCTCACTGATCACGGGGTCTTAAAAATAATCTGTTATAAAAAAATCTTAATCAGAACATTTAACTTTTCGAGAAATGTTGATTCGCATTCAATCCTAGCATTCAAATCTAAAAAGGAATTATAAAAAAAAAGTATTAAAATGTTCGTTCCCCTCTCAGATCTAAACCCAAAATAGGTTTCTTTTGTTCATCTCCGCTTAAATGGATTTTTATTTTCTCTCTTTTGTGATGAAAGTCACCGTCTCCATTTCATAATCAGATGTCTTGCCACTCTTCATCACCTTCCTCCCTTCCCTCAGCCATTCTGAATACAGATTTTCCTTTCTCTTTTTGATTCCCTTGTATCTTATTCTCATTGCTTTCCCAACTCTTCGACATAGACAGGGATCCAGTTTCACAACCGACTTTTCGGACTCTTAAAAGTTCCTCCGTTTCTCTCGGATCTTTTTCATCTTCTTTTCAGCTTTTGATTCATTCCTGCGTTTCATCTCTTTTAAAAGTCTCGAGCGTTTCAAACTCTTTTTACAGTTCCTTCTTTTCCCTCGGATATTTTTTATCTTCTTTTCAGCCTTTGATTCATTCCTGCGTTTCTTGCAAGATTAGAGACGGGTTTCGTTTCATTCAGGTCTATGCTCGTCTATTTTTGAATACTTTATAAGGCTTTCCTATATGCATGTCGTTCGGTTGCTTATCTATTTTAGCTGTAGTTTCGTAAACGAATCCAACTCTATCCTTGTGCTTCGTTTTTGCTCGTTTTTAGGTTCAGAAGCACCATTTGACTTATTTCTTGCTAGTTTCTTGCGTTTGGAGCGCATATTTGCTATTGAAAATTGGTACTCTGTACATGTATATCCTTCTGTATAAAATAAGGGGAAACATAAAATGGAACAATAGTAAAAGCAATATATATATATATATATATATATATATATATATATATATATATATATATCATATTGATGAATTAAGATGAATTCATTGAAAATAAAACTTCAAAATGTCTGGTTTGTGTTACTATTGTATAAACACAGTATTCCAGAGCCTTAATCCAAGAAAAGCTAATTTTCTAGAATTATGGATCTTTCATAATCATATTAAAATAAGTATGTACTTATTAATAACTATGTAAATAACATCTTTACAGCTTTCAACTTGATGTAACTACTAGATTTTTAAGAATGTAGTGTTCGGAGTACTACTCTACATCTTTACCTCATACATCGCTTTTTTTCACACTTTTTTTTTTATCAAAGAGCCTATTCTCTTAAAATTTATGGTTTTCATTTCAGTGAGTGCAATTATAAATTTTAATACTATAAGAAAGGAATAAGAATTTTATACTATGAGGCTTATATCCGATTTTCAATGCATATTTAGTCTGATTTGTTTTAAATACATAAGAGTAATTTTGATATTAATTTCTGTTCTTCAAATCAATATGGTTCTAAATTGGAATAGACAGTAAAACAAAAGTAGAAATCAGTGATCATTAAAATATTTCTCATAAAAGTAATAAACACTAAATAAATTCACATACAATTGTTTCTGTTAATACAGTAAAAGCTCTTTAATCCGGCATGTTCGGAAGCATTGCCGAGTAAGATTAGCCATTTGGCCGTTTCATTAATCATCAATACATCAAAGTTAAATCTCTGTATATAAAAATTTAAAGTGATCAATGCTTTCAGCATTTTCCCATCTCCGTAATGTTAAAACTGACCAAGTTCAAGGAACATACTTAAGAAATTGACTGAGCATAAAATCACTATTTTTTTGTCCATTTATTTGTATTATTGTAATTTTAATGAATGTTTATATCAAATAAAAGTGAAAAAAATATACGGTTTAAAATGTACACTAAGGATTATTATTTTCAAACTTTTCACAGGTTTCTGCATGTATAAATTTTTCAAAAGTAACGAAATCAATTTTTTTAAAAAAAACAATCTCCCAATAAAATATTAATAAAAATTCAATAATTAAGGACAAAAAGTTTATAATTGTTTGAATTAGTCAATATTTTTAAAAAATTACTTGAAATTTGATCATTTCTTACATTACGGAGAAAGGAAAAATTGTATACCTTTAAAAAACGTAATTTTCGAATCTGATTTCTGAAAACAAACAGTTGAATGAAACTTAGAAATTTTACTATTTGCGTGCCTCTCTTAGAGGCATCGTTAAACTAATTGACACGTCAGATGATACCTTCGATTTCCTTTTTTCCGCTTTAACAGAAAGAGTATTACTATTAGTCTATACACATCTTTTTATTTTTTTATTTTTTTTTTTTTTCCAATTCATAACTATGAAAAATTCAGCATGAATCGGCAAAGGACTTGCAGTCATTAATTGATTGTATGCATAAAAGCTTACGTTCTTTAAAAGTGTTGGAATATGAACGAAATAAATTTACAGATATTCTATTAGTTTATTCATTCTATCTAAACTGGAAAAAGAAACTAGAAAACAATATGAATATCCTTTGAAAAATACTGAAGTACCTCAATTTGATGATTTAATACAGTTTCTAAAGAACAGAAGTACAATTATGCAAAGCATCAATCGTGTTACTAACTCTGTCCAAACCTCGAATGAAAATTCTCTATTTGTTAATAAATGTAATTCTCTAACGATTGACAAAAATGAAAAATATAGAGCAAAACTATGTGTGTTATATAAGTAACTACATACCTTAAACAAATGTTTTAAAATTCAACAAATGGATGCTGCGAAACGATTCGAATTGGTTAAAGAACATAAGATTTGAGTAAATTGCTTGAAAGATCATGCACAAATCATTTGCTTTTCTAAATACAGCTGTGCTTTATGCTCAAAAAGGCAGAATTCTCTTCTATATCACAATACCGAAGAAATAAAACCAGCAACTGCACGGAAATTTCGCACGTGTCAGCAGAGGGAAATGGGCAGACTGGTGAACTGTGCTAGAAGGAAGGGTGAAAGTAGTCTTCCTCTCAAGTCGTTGAGAAATCAGACTAAACAAGAAAATAAATATATTTTAATGACTACATTTCATGTATACATAAAAGATAAATTTGGTAGACGCGTAAAAATGTATGTAGCAACGTCAACTTATTGACAAATGAATGTGCGAACATTGGGGGATTTGGAAAAATAAAGGTTAATGCTCCCGGAATGAGTTTGAATGGGAAAATTTCCAATCTAAAATATAAAGTAATTGGAAGTGTTTCCAATAAGAAAAAGGGAGTTACTAGCAAAATATGAATTTTTATCTTATCCTCAAAATCACAGACTTAACCCCGTCGACGCCTTTAGGTGTCTCAGAAATAAAATTACCACAGAATTTTGAGTTTGCTGATCCTACATATTTTAATCCAGGTGAAATATGCGCTTTAATTAGAAGAGAATTCTTTTTCAAAATCCTGAGACAAAACATGTTTAAGGTGAATAACGAGGTTATGTTATAATATTTTGTATTTGTCTGGGTTCCAACAGGTTATCTGAAAAAATTTAATTCGCAAATAAATGCACATTGTTATCTTATAGGAGATGGTGAAAACTTATGGCCGTTAGATGAAAGTTTGAAGCAGTTTGGGGAACTCGAGGTATTAGGTATACAAGATATTCCCAATTCCGAGAATGATCAAGCTATAAAAAGTTTCCATAAAACAACTGTATTTCGAGATGGCCCATATGAAGTGGTCTTTATGAATCTCCTGGAAAAGGAATTGGGAGGAATTAAGCTATAATTTCTCTTTAGTTGAGCAACGCTTACACAAGTTAGAGGCGAAATTTCAAAAAAAAAAAAATCCCAAAATCTATTTAAAATATAATGAAATCATTGAAAAATACTTAGAAAAGGGAATTACCCAGAAAGTAAAGTACACATCGAAGCCAGCCTGTAAACTGATACTTTAGTTACCTCATCAAGCCGTAATTAGAGAAGAAAGCATTACTATGAAATTGAGAATTGTTTTTGATGTTAGCTCACGCGATATTGGACAATTGTCTTTAAACGACTATCTTTGGACTGGTATGAATCTAAATCCTAACATTTTTGATTTATTGATACACTTTCGGTTCCATAAAATTGTCTTTCTAGCCGACATTGAAAAGGCATTTTTATACATCTCACTAGCCAAAAGAGATCGAGATGCACCAAGACTTCTGTTTCCGAATTATAACGCAGATGTTAATGAAGATAAGACTATACAAGTATATAAATTCAGATGCGTACTGTTCGGCGTGAATGTAAGTCTCTTTTTTGTTTGCTGCTAAGATCAAATAGCACATTGAAAACTTTCACACGGATTATCCGATAACTACCAAAATATTTGACACCTGTTTATACGATGATGATCTCATAGTAGGTCAGGACTCCCTCGAAGAAGCCATCGTAGTTTTTCATGAGGCAAAATTTATTATGGAAAAGCCTGGAATGAATTTTCGAAAGTGGATAACAATGATCCCATTTGATGCTTAAGTATCAAAAAGAAGGATTTAACGTACACCCTATTTATCCAGATACATGTTTTGTCAAGGTTTTGGAATAGCCCTGGAACCCTAAGGACGATCAATTTCGATGTTAATAGCGTGCTCGAGATGGTAACCTTGCCCATGGATAATAAGCGTTCCCTCTTGGAAGCTGCTGGGAAAATATATGAACCATCGGGAATGATAATACCATTCACTATCCGGGTGAAGTATATTTTCCACAATTCTTGAAAAACTCCCCACAGATAAAAAACTTTATTTTTCACAATTCTTGAAAAACTCCCCACTGATTTTCAAGCAGAATGGCATCGATGGTGCAAGTTCCCTGCACCATAATCCTGAGATATCGAAATTAAGAATTCCACGAATTGTTGTCAACTTAACGAAGGTAGAGACTAATGACATAATCGAAATTCATAGTTTCTGTGACGCCAATAAAAAGGCTTACGGTACTGTTGTTTACACAAGAGTGTTTAAGGAAGATACCTTTAGAGTTAGTCTAGTTGCATCCAAAAATCAAGTGGCCCCTTTGAAGGAAATCACATTGCCAAGATTCGAACTTCTTGGCGTCTTGTTAGCAACAAAATTAAAAAAAAAATCATAGATTTATAGAAACCATCAAGGGTGTTCTACTGGACTGAGTCCAAAATTGTCCTTTATTGGATTAAAGGTGCTAAAAACGATGGAAACAGTTTGTAGCAAATTATGTGACTAAAATAAAGGGTTAGAGTGATCCAAACTCCTGGCATCATTGTCCTGGTAGCGACAATCCAGCCGATCTATTGACTAGAGAGATTGATGTCAAATCTCTTCTAGAGAATGAGAAGTAGTGGCAGGGTCCACCCTTCTTAACAACTCAAGAGTTACCCGTTGCGAAAGAGAACATCAGTGTTCCCGAAGAAGACTACCTTCCTGTGATGAAAAAGTACTTTATAGATAGTAATCCTAATCAGGATCTTAACTTAGTATTAACAGAGCAGCATAAATCTGATTTCCTAGATTCTTTATTTGTGACATTAGTAACGACTTTACTAAAATTCTACATGTTTTAGCCTACACTTTTTCAGGTTCATAAAGAATTTAAAAAAAAGGGACTAATAAAGTCAGGGGGTTTCTTAAGATCTGTGAAGTAAAGGCCGCAGAGAATTTATCATACAGGAAATTCAATCAGCAAAATTTAAACAGGAAATCAAAAATTTACGCCAGAATGGTACTATACAACCATCCAGTTACCTAAAGGGGTTATACCCTTTTCTAGATGATCAAGGGTTACTAAGAGTTGCAAGTAGGTTTCGTAACACTGAAATTAAATATAACCAGAAGCATCCCATCATACTACCGCCCTAAAGTAAGTTAACTAATTTAATTATAAAGTAGTTTCATGAAAAGTTCCATCATACGAGTCCTCAAACTCTACTTTGTATCATTCGGCATGAATATTGGCCTCTAAATGGTCAAAATGTATGTAGGAAAATTTTACACAATTGTGTTTAGTGTTTAAGAGCAAACTCCAAATTATGTTCCCAACAAATGGCAGATTTACCGAGGGAAAGATCAAATCTAGACTTCGTATTTAATACCACAGGAATAGATCTTTACGGTCCATTCCTTATAAGAAAATAAAAATCAGCGGAAGGGATCCCCCATAAAATTTTATGTTGCTCTTTTCTGCAACCAAGGCTATACATTTAGAGATTGTGTCTGATTTAACTTCAAATTCACTTATAGCAGCCTTGAAACGTTTTATGGGCAGGCACGGAAGATGTGCTAAGATTTTTTCCAATAATGGTAGTAATTTGGTTCGAGGAAATAAGGATATGAAAGAATTTTACAAATTAGTTGTGCAGGATGAAAAATTAGCAAAACTTTTTATAAATGAAAATGTTGAATGGAGGTTTATTCCTCCGAGGGTGCCACATTTTGGTTGCTTATGGGAAGCCGGAATCATATCCTTTAAATATTATTTCGAACACTTTGTAGGTGATTCGAAAATGCCATATGAATTGTTCTTGACTATTATGATTCAAATTGAATCTATGTTAAAGGAAACGCCCCCTTTCGCTTCTCTCGGAGGATATAGATGACTTATACATTTTAACACCTGGTTATTTCCTAATCGATCGTTCGATGACTTCCATTTCCGATCCATCGGTTATTGACATTCAAACCAATAGATTAACATTGTAGCAACAAATTCCGAAAATGACACAAACCTTTTGGAAATTTTGGAGTGTAAATTATTTGAATAATTTACAATAGCGCACAAAGTGGAACTTTGAGAAAACAAATGTAAAACTTGGTGATATGGTTGTGATAAATGAAGAAAATTTGCCCCCATCTAAATAGATATTGGGCCACGTGGTAAAAACTTATGCTGGAAAGAATCGAATGATTAGGGTAGTAGATGTCAAAACTAAAAACGGCATCTTACAGAGGCTTATTTCTAAATTAGATGTTTTACCTATTGAGGTTAAGTCTAAAAGTAACAAAGTTATCCTTACCTTGCCGTATTTATATCTTATGTAATTCACTCATGTTGTGTTAAAAAATGGTATTGTTATATTTCCGTTTCAAGTATTGTAATTATGTTTTACTTCAATTGTAACATTTTTGAATATTTTTCAATATTACAAAGCCGGGTGACATGCCCGGACTCTGTATGCACTCGAAGATCAGGTCACGTGCCAAAGAGGAACAAAAAAAAAAAAGGAGAAAGAACTTTCTTGGAAGTGGACGCACGTCCCACTTGCAGCGGGAAACTATCCCCATAATTCTAAATTTGCAAATGTGATTTTGTTGAGAGTTGTATAGATGTTGTTTTCTTGAATGTATATATATGCTCATGTGATAATAAACTGAGAAATATTCAATTGGTCCGTCATCGGCTAATTACTATATACACCTTTACAGAATCAACATGAAGAAAATTCTCAATTTATATGCAAGACGCTCCAAGAAACGAGTTTATCATCATTATTTTTCATCATTTTGATAAAAACAAAAAATCCTACAAATCCTTTTTGTTTTTATTGAAATTTCACCTAAGTCCTGAAGTAAAGACCTCTGTTTCTTATGACTAAAACGTTTATTAGTTTTTTGAATAAAAAAACGTGTCAATAGTTTCAGTTTAATGTTAAATACTCGAAGTTTCTTTAGACATTTGTGTATATTTTAATTATGTGAAGACTTTGTATGCAATAATTACATAAATATTTTAGCAAAATAATTATTTATTTATAATAGTATAAATTACAGGAAAACTGAAGTAATGATTTTGTATGAAATAAAGCGCACTTCCATTCGTTCTTTTGGTTTAAGTTCTTGCAAGACATATTGCAATTAAGAACAAATATTTCTCTTTCCTTATTGATTTTTAGGAGACAAAAACAGCCTCTAAAATGTAGTCATTAGAGAATTTACTTTAAATGAGGGGATGTGATGTTATTAACCTTATTAGATTGCTTCCATAAATGATTAAATATATTTGATGTTATTAACCTTATTTTTTTCAGTGTGGGTTGATCATTAGTGTCAATTTATAGGAACAAATAATTAATGAATTGTTTATTTTCACAGAATTGTTTTTGAAGAGCGTTTTCAAGGCCTTGATATAATTAGTATTTTACAGGCAATGTTCAAAATTTGTCAAAACAATTATTCATTTATTTAAAATTTTCTTTTCTTCTGTACTAGGTTGATTAGTACTTAGTTTGATAAGAATTCAAGTTAAATAAATCTTAAATCTTATAGTTTGTTAAACAAGCCTTTATTGTTAACTAAAATAATAATATGCAAAAAGGGGTACGATTTGTTTTAAATATATATTATTTATTACTAATAAATATAGTAATAAATAATATATATTTCGTATATAATAAAAAAGGCAACTTCGGTGCACAATGAATACGCTGTACAAATTTTAAGTCATTTATCACATGCAACAAGTTTTCTGATTTTCTAATGAAATAAATTATTTGACTGTTATTATGAACTTACGGGATTCGAATATCTATTTGATTAACTGTAGTGTGACCGAGACTCGAGTCATTCACAGGTTAACAGACTTGGGACAAATTAATTTTTTTGTTTCAATATATAAACAAGCTATATAACTTTTAAAAGAAATTTAACGATCGGAAATCTTTATTAGAAGGAAATAGTAATGTATGTGAGAGAGAAAACTAAACTGAAACGGGGAATAAATGTGCATATAACAATCTTGCGTATTAATTTAATAGTAAGAGTAATTAATTTCAACAGAACCATCTGTTTCTCTCTGGTAATGGTTGAAACAACTGTGATTTAAATCTAATAAAAAGAACCTAAAGAAACGTGTTTAAGTCAGAATAAATAAATGAGTTAATAGTTCTTTACAAGTCAGTATTTAAAAAAAAATAGTAAAAGCTGATCTATATATGAAGAGGAGAAATATTTCAGTTGTGCTTTACCAAAATGAGATTAAACGTCATTTTTTATATTTTTTGCAGTGTACAGCGAATCTTTAGGAAATAGGCATAATAATGGGTTATTTTTATTTTCTGTTCATATTTAAATTATTTTCTTTACCTTCACTCTGACAAATTTTGTCTGATCACAGCATGTTTTAAGAATCTTACATTTGTAAATTGATATTATTTTGTTATTTTCTTTATAACTTAACTAAGGCTTTAAGATATTGACTTTTACTTTATTTAGGATGTTGATACTTTATAATGAACTTTATCGGGGTTCTCAAGCGTATCTCCCTTCTATTAACCTTTTAGGGCTTTATTGTGATTTATTTGATTTAAAGACCTCTGTTTGAGAATGAATCGTGAAGATAGAGTTTGGACATATTCTTAAGACCAGTGGAGAAAGAACTATAAAACTCAGCGTTTAGTATTAAATGGTCATCTGAAAACGAATATGTGAAATCGGATGCAGCTTACAAGATTTTCTTTTGGACTGAAATCTAGTTTGCCATTTGTAGCCTCTAGATTTGGCGCATAAAGGGTTCTTCTTCACATTCAGAATCCAAAAATTTATTTTTGCTAATTTTTAAAGAAGAATAACATTAATTTAGAGATTTGACTATCTAATTATTTAGACTGTTTGCTTGATGATTGAACTTTAAGTGGATCAATATGGATCATATACTAAAAAGTGTAGCTAGGGGTTTCATAAAACTAAAGATGAAAGTTAATTTAATGTAGAGAAATGGCTCGAAAAACAAATAATTTTTCTCCACTGGTATAAATACTGTAGTGTTATCTTGTAAAATAAATAAGAAAAAAGAAATCATATTTGCATCACTTCATTCAAATCTTAGAACAAACTAAATAAAATTTGATGTTTAAAAAAATCGGGATAATTTTGTTCTATTCTAAGAAAAAAATTAATTTTACTCAATCAAACGTCATATATTTTAGAAAAAAAACATCTACCGCATACATAAATAATTGCGCATGCCAAAATCCTTTTTAACAAATATAATCTAAATCACACAAATACGAGAAAGATAGAAGAGAGAGGGAGAGAGAGAGTAGTACACATATAAAACACATATAAAATACGCATATAAATTTTTTTTTAAGACATTATCTACATTTTGCAAAATTAAATACATTTTGAGTTAAATATAAACTTTTACATTAAAAATATAGAGAGTTCTCAAGTTCAGTTCAATCTATATATTCATAGCTCAATTTAAACATACGAAATTCGAATCATTATTCAAGTACACGACTCCAATTAGATCTTTTCGAGGAAAAGCTTTCTAAATGTTTTTATAATGATGTTGGTTCTCAGGGGGGAAGTGACTATTTCAAGGTGAAAATTATTATTGTCGAGTTTGTTTTTTCTTTGCTCAAAAAATCATTATCTCTTGAATAACAAATTGCAAGAATAGTTCAATATGCTTGTATTTACAGTATAATTCTAATTTTACTGCATCATAATTGTTTGGATATTTTGAATATAACTTCTTAATCATCTGTAATATATTGTTCTAAAAATTTTAATGACTTACAGCATTGCTATATATAAATTGCATGAATGTACAACTTCTTAGGGAACTCTTTGCTTACTGGCCAATTATTTGTTTTTTTAAAGCAAAACTCAAAAAAAAAATATTCAATATATTTTTGAAAGTTTTTTGAAGAATTTAAGACTCTAAAAATTGATTAGAAATTGATGAACTACGAACTAACCTAAGAATCCTACAATGAAACCTGTTTTAAAAAATAAATTACTACGCAATAATAAACATCACGCAAATAAATGTGAGACTGCAGCGGTTGCGCTATCTATTGAAGAGTCAAGACGCTGAGTAAGCATCAAGGAAGAGCTCTAAGTGTTAGGAGAGCAGGCTGTGAAGTCGGAACTCGTCAGTTTGACTGCATGGAAGTAAATTAATCGCTATTTGTCGGGTAATAGATGTTCTAAACACAGTCAATGTGCAGTCGTTCAATGAGAGTTAAGTTGAAATTTATCGTCGTTTTCAAAAAGTGTATATTATTAAGTGTTTTTATGCACTTCAGTATTATGATGCTTGCTGTGAATGTGTACAAGGGATGAACCATGCCTACAACAGACCTCGACCAGGTCAAGCGCACATACGTCATCACTCAAAAAACAATTATTACCGTCTACAATTTGGTACAGCAGAATCCGTGAATCACTCTGCTTGAGTTAATGAGTGACCGCGCTATCTATCCGCAAATGAACTGCTAACATATTTCTCTGACTATGAAAGTTAATGCAACCAGTTACTGCTCCATCATACACAAACTATAAGTGGCAATTGAGAATGTTACATATTATATGTTGCATGAAAAAGCTCTATTTTATATGGTTATTATTTCAAAGATTTGTTGCTGAGATTTCAATGCGTAGTGCTCGAAGAATCTTCTAATAGCCCTTATTTCTCACCTTGATTGGTCATGGTAGCCCAGTGGTCAAAGTCGTGTTATTTCTATCAAATCATAGGTTCGATTTGGAATGTCTCTAAAGACCTACCTTCTAATGGGGCTGATGCAACAGATCTGAAGCAGGTTCTAAGTTAACTCGTTAATTGAGGGGCTCAATTGAGGTTCCACCTCACAGGTGTCGTCCTCGTCACTTGACAAAGATTCAAAATTACGTGGTCCGTCACCAAAAATCCTCGTGTCACTTCTAAGTGCGACGTAAATAAATAATCAAATCTTTCCTTGAGATTATAACATCTTTGGTTCTCAAGCACACCCTGAAAGGATGGCAATTCGCACATGACAATTGAGTTCATAACGTCGTAGAAGAATAGTTCCTCAGGCCTTAATTTAGGGTATTCATCGTCTTGGAGACCTTTGAGACTCTTATACAGCAAGGTAGAGGATTTACAGCTAGATAGAGGATGGTTTGAAAATCTTTTTTTTTTTTCGATAGTAGTGCTTCTACCAATAAAGTAGTATTTCTTCTCTTCCAGCGTGGGAGGTAAGTCTGATACAAAATCCTGAAATTTGTACTTCGTTTAATTCTTCTAGATAAAAAAAAGACTGTCTTTTTGGGGTGATACTCTATGTTTTCGGAAGGACGTGGAAGGATTCAGCTGTTTACAGCTTTCTGAACTTACTCTGTTTACTTACCACTTCGACACATTGATCATCATGAGAACTTGGTCCTCTAAAACCTTATTTTGACTCAGATTTCGTTAAGGATATATCCATACCGTCTACAATTGCAATCACTTGCTTATGGTTCTTGAGTTTTAGTATTGTTATTTAAGGCTACGGTAATTTTAAAAGGGCCTTCGAACTTTTGTGGAAACTTTTTTACCACTCATTTATTAGCCGAGTTTATAGGATGTGTTACCCCCAAAACCTGATAGTTAATATTTGTGTTTAAATCATATATCAACTTATAATATTTAGCCTGATTTTGTTGCTGGACCCTAGAAAGGTGTTTGACATCCACTAAAAGCTGTTCAACAATTTTGCAAACCCTATTTCCATGTACTGAAACTTTAGTAAATAAAGCGAAACTTTTCTTAGAGATAATTCGAAACATTGAAAATTAAACGATAACCAGATAAACCAGATGCGGCAATTATATTTATGGCAATTGTCGGGGAATATGTTGAGACATATTCCCCTGCAATTTTCAACGTATTAAGAAAATAGCTTAAAAAAAAAAGAACAAAAACCAGAAAATAGCAACGTATTAAGAAATCTTTCTCCCTTTCATAGGTTCTCCTAATATTAAGATGGCCTGAAATTGGATTAACAGAGAATTCTCGTAAAATTGGCAATCTTAAATATTTAGTGATATAAGCACGAAGTTCATTTAGCGAAGTCAAATATTCCAAGTAAAAAAACTTCCGTCCAAGAGTTTAAAATTTAAGGACCAATTTTCACAAAAAATACTGTTTTCACGGATATATAAATTGGAATTTCTAAGAATTTATAAAACGACTAAAATTCGGGCCTTCTTTTTGTTAATGGACGGTTTTTGTCTATAATATAAAACAAGATAATTTATTATGGTGAAAGAAATTAAGGATTCGACAATCCAGTCTCCTGGATTCCAAGATAATATATCAGCAACCAAATTTTGATTCTCTGGTCGATGTTCCCATTTAATGTTCTCATAAACATTTACCTTATTTCAACACCCATCTGATTATAGAAAGGTTTTTCCAGCTAATCAGTTTAGTTAGAGTAGAATGATCTGAAATAACTGTAGACGGTAAATGACCAAAGTAGGATCAAAATTTCTGTAGCCTCCCAAATAACAGCAAGACGTTCCGTTTCCCTGATTACCTGTTCTGTTGCACTTACAAGTTTGAGATGCGTAAGTTACTGGTATATTCTTCTGAACCAACATTGGTCCTACTCCGACTCTATTGACATTGGTATATAGTTCAAAGGGGACACAGAAATCCGGTAACTGTAATATTAGAGCGGATGTTGAGGTAGCTTTTATTGGGTCTACAGCTTTTTATAAGGCAAGAGGTCACTGAAATTTAACTGTTTTTTGTTTTAAAGTGTGTAATGGTTCGCAAAGCTCCACGTAATGGGATATTAGTTTGTGACACGTTACGAAAAGAAAAAAGGGAAAGAAAGAGATTAAAGCTAGGGACACACTCGTTTTTAGGACCTGACAAGATTAGCGCAACTGGAAAATTTAGAAAGCCAGAAGGTGTGTAAAGATGACTCTATTTTAAACGAAAATACAAACAGAACTTCTGAAAACCTAGAAAATTTGATGAAAAATGTTAAGAATTTAACAATTTCAGTTCCAGGAAAATAGGAAAACTTTAATTTGTTTTTCCAGACATTAAATAGAGCGTTTATAATCAAAAATATTTGGGAGAAATTTAAGGTATATATTTTAATTAATGACTTGGGTATTAAAGGCCTTAAATTATTAACACCCGAAGATAATGAATACCATATTTAATTCTCGTCGAGACCATCCACAAATTTTCATAATTATTGTCAATAGCGAAAAGTTGATGATTTTGAATTATGTGGACATTACTAATTTCGATCAAACTCTTTCAAACGCTGGACGAAGAAACTGCAACCTACGTTAATGATAAAATGGGGGAGAATTGGTTAGAACCTAAAATATTAGCAAAAGAAGTCGATTTATATTTCGTAAATAAGGGCAGATTATTAAATGAAATCGCTTCTAATTCTATCAAAAAAGTAAATAAAATATAGAGAATTCCAGGAGTACCAAAATGTGTTCCACCTCATTTGTAGAATGACATATATGGAAATAAATATACCCCAAAAGAGTACTACATTTGCGGAAAATATTCTCGTTTCACTAAAATATGTCCACAAAGGATAGATATAAAATCTGAAAAACAATTAAGCATCTTCACAGGAGAAACGCTGGATCAAAACTTAAGTAGATCACTCATCACAATGGTCCGGACCACATCCTTAAATCGTAATCAAAGCGTGAACATTACTGTTATATGGAATGAAAATCAAATCCTAGTGGAAGGGAGGCAGAAGAATACGTTTCAAATCCAAAATATATTACAAACACACCAATGGAGAATATAATAGTGAAATTTTTATAACTTCAGCTTTAAGAGAGAAAATTATTGCAAAACCTACTAATATTCCGATCTCAATCACGATAGCTAAATGTCCGATCAAAATACAATTTGCCCAGAGGGAGAAAATGTGTCGTTCGTGTCTCATAGATACACTTGTGTATAATGTTACGAGAGCAAAGTTCTTGAAGGAGAAAGTCTTTTACTGACCCTAAGTCACAAAATCAGCAAACAGCCGTTAACTGGTCATTCTCCCCTCAAATGTGAAAAGAGTAAGGTAACCGAAAGTGGAAAAAATTTGATCGTTTTATTGTGTACGAAGAAATGCGCATTGGAATGTTTTTGTTGCACTCAACGGTGATTCAAAGCTACCCACGTGATTTAAATGATGTTTTAGATATGGAGATAAAAGGAAAATTACACAACCTAATTTTTAGCAACACATTAATCTACAATAATGAACAGTTAAGAAATTGTGAAAGAACTTAAATCAGAGGTAAAGTAAAAGGAAAAGAAGGAATGGATACTTGTCACCTAGTTTGGAAAACTTTTGAGGGATGATAGAGTTAAATCTCTGGAGGAAAATTATGTGTGTACTTTCTTCCAATTGAGAAACTTGAAATTTCCTTTTCCTTGAAATTTTTAAACTTTTCCTTCCTTTCAAACTTTTCCTTAAGGGGTGATGTATTGAAGATTAACCAGTTCAGAAGCGAACTAGAGCAATTATGCGCACAAAAATTGAGGTCAATAAAACCAAAATTGGAGAGCATGAGGAACTAGATATCGATCATCGAGCTAAATAATCATCAGCTGTCTAAATGAAACATTCAACTGAACATTAGTTAAAAGAATCATAATACGTCATGATATCTTTGAATCATTAGTAAATTAACTCATGGTGTTTTATTTATTTTTTTTATTTTTTATTTTTGTATATTCTAGATTTTTAACTATGGCAACAGTGAGAACATTTCTGGTCAACATCCGCAAGCTATACCAATGCGAGAATGATATCTACACATGACGCTCTGAAACATCAGTCCGAGTTGTATGGGACCAGTATAGTGTGAAAAGAGAGAAGAATTCATGAAGCGGAAGAGCAAAGCCGACACACACGCGCATATATATATATATAATTTTGAACGCTTTTAAATTTTCTATAACATGGCATTTCGCAATAGCTTAATAGCTTCACAATTAAAAACTAATTTCTAGAACTAAAATACACAATGTAGGCTTTGGGCTCATTTAAATTTTAATTTGTTGATGTTTTATTACCATCTTAAATCTGAATTACATTAAATTACATTTAATTTTCATTTATGAAAATTTTTAGAATATATTAAATTTGAAGAAAGGTGTCTTTTTCTATCAGGAAATTACTGAATCAGGCTTATTTATTCTGTAAATGTAAAAATATGCGTTTTGAATCCATTGAATTCTGGTTAACAATTGGTTTAAGTTTTATCCTTCACGTCATTGTGTTTTAGTTCAGTCTTGCTTATATATTTCATAGCCCATTGAAACAGTTACACTTAATTGTGCGGACATTTCATTATTCTGCATATTCGTGGTTTTCTTTTTTATTGCTTTAAGCCATTTAATGTAGTTAAAAAAATACTCTGTTAAAATGTGTTTTATTAAGCTCATTTTCTTCACACATAAGCTACAGTTTTATCGTAAATTCAATATTATGAAATTGTGCTATTATTGCATTTTATTAATACAATCATATACACTCCATAACAAAACAAAAACAAAAAATGACGCACCAAGAAGGAGTTACCCGATTGTAATTAAATTTCGTATGTAAAGGCATTTAGACCTAACATGCAAATGATTAAAATTTGGTGTCTAATAAATGAATAACGAAGAGCTACAGTGCATCGGAACTGCGCACTCAGCAGGTGTTTATAAGAAGCGATTCTCAATCGGATGTTCAAATTTTCTGTTGCATTGCGATTTACGATACCTTTCAACCACTTAAAAATTTCCTCGCCGTAGGATTCGAGTTCATTACGAGCAGCTGTCAGGGTCTTAAAGAAGTCGTATCATTGGATTGAAAGATGAAGGTTGGGCAGATCGCTCGTCATATTGCTCGAAGCGATACGGCGATTAGTAGATGCTGGCAAGAATGGGTGGAAAATGGCAAATTTCCGCGTCATGATGGTAGCGGTCGATCTAGGGCCAAAGCAGATCCGGAGGACAGAGTAGTTGTTAGATCAGCTGTCACAGCGCCTGATTCATTGTTACCAACCATCAGACGTGTGACCAGCACACGAGTTTCCACCATGACCATTCACAGACGGTTGATAGAGCGAAATCTACACTCGTACTGACAGCTACGACACCTGCCAGTCACACCTGCAATCTGTCGAGCCAGATTACTGTGGTTCTTGCCTCTATCAGGCTGGAATGATGCTTACTGGGGACATATTGCGCTTAGCGACGAATTCCGCTTCCAATTGTCTCCTGATGATCATCGAAGACGTGTCCTGAGACGTCTTCCATTCGACGTCCCAGAGCAGAGTGCCAATCCTGCTTTCACTATTGCACTCCACACGGACCCTAAAGCACTAGTTATGGTCTGGAGTCTGAGCTGTCAAACACTTCCTTGGCCATCCAGATCACCAGTTCTTTCTGCAATCTAGCATGTCTGGGATATGATGGGAAGGCGACTGCGTCTACCAGGGAACGTTGATGACTTAGCCCGACAATTGGAGCAAATATTGCAACAAATACCACAGGAGACCATCAGGGAGCTTTTTCACTCTATGCCACATCGTATGGCAGCTTGCATCCAGGCTAGAGATGGGTCAACACCTTATTGAGCTCGCTACTTTGTAACTATGTAACTTTGAAATAAATCATTTAATTTTTCTGAAATTTTAATCATTTTCTATTCTGTACATAATTTTCCTATCCGCTAATTTTTGTCTCCGTCGGACAACTCCTTCTTGGTGTATATTTTTTTGTTATAGAGTGTATTAATTAATACACAAATAATTTATATGTTTTCTATTAGATGGCATACTCCTCTACCACGTGAATTGATTTGTAAATGTTGATTTCGGCAAATGTAGAATAGATTACGATCACGACAGATCATGGACATTTTAAATAAATTGAGTTAGTTTGATTGTAATTTTAACGACATGTGTCCATGAAATGTACATAAATCCTGTAATTATATTTCAGAATTAACTAGGGAAGGTCTTATTCATTAAATTTGTTGATTTAAAGAGTGAAGAAAAAGTTAATGTTTAAAGATGCCCTAGATAGTCCTTACGATAGGAATACTTTACAATGTATAGAATTTGACTTTTTTTTACTGAATTAGAAATAATATAAGAATTAGAACTTGTAAAATTAACTTAGATTCTATCACTGCAAGTATCTTGCTAAAAATGGGGATTTTATAAGCTTATTAGAATCGTACGATTATCGATATAATAACGTAAACTACAGATGTATGCTTCTCTTAAAAGTGGAAGTTTATGGTGTTAATTTAATGTCTTTATATTTTGTGGAAAGTAGAACTGAACCAATAATTTTATGTATTACCTTGTTACACTCCAGGTTGTTTGACTGAATAAGAACTGTGTCCTGTGAAAATTGTGAAACCATAGTACGTCACAGAAAACGTTTATTCTGTTTTTGCATTACTGTATTTATTTATTAAAAATCATAGCATATTATTCCATCTCTAGATTCGTGTTAGTTTATAAATTATTAAAATAATTTTTTGAAACTATATTTAACATGTGTTAAGCTAATTTTTGTTAAGTAATTTATTGTTTACTTTACGAATTTCAATGCAATGAAAAGTAATATGTGCTATAGATTATTTTTCGCTGAAATTCAGAGCAATGTTAACGAACTTAAATCTTATATACTTTTATATTTTCATGTATGTGAAAGTGATAACTGCCTCCCCAATCCCCTATGCAGACAAAATCAAACCAAACCGACTATTTTTGTCGGGGAACATAAACCTCTGGGGCTTTAATCCCCTGTTAATTGACTATTATTTGAGGTGAGACTGAATTTTGGTTTTACACTTGCCCAAAAGTTAAGATTTAGATATTAAGATAATAAAATAAAATTACAGTGCAATAACTATTTAGACAATATTAAATTAATTTTGAAAATTATGCTGAATATATATTATTAATATTAGAATATCACTAGTTGAAGTACTAGTGTTGTTAAAATTAATCCAAAAGAGAAGATGGTTGAAATTCATGAGTTTAGGCTTAGGATATTGCAGCAGTAGTCTATTGGTTTCCTGCTTGCTTGTTCAGTCTGGTCGCAGTGAGAGCCCTCTGTGATTGGTCGATGGTGTGGTGTGTTAATTCTGTATATATAGGTGGGTGCGTAGGGGTGAGATTTTGTGAGGAGTGTGCTTGTGTTACCAATGTTTTTGTAATATAAGTGAAATTAAAGAATTAAAATTTCTCGTGGTCTGTGAAGTTGTGGGTTATTTCTGAATGGGGTGTACTTTTCTATTTCTTGAATGGTTTTATTGCTCGAGGTATCAATTTTTTGGTAGAAATTTTCTGATAATTTTTTAATGAAGTTTTTTAATGTTGGGAGTTTAATTGAGTATCTGATGTCTGTGTTTCTCATGTACCAGTGTGCTCTTATTATCATTCTAATGGTGGAATTTTGGAATTTTCTAATAAATCTAGAGTTGTGTCAGCACAATGCGACCAGACTGGGCTAGCATAGGTCAGGATAGGTCATAGACGAAATATGGCTACAGAGAAACCCCCCTCCCTCTACTCCATCTAGAAATCGGAGTCGGAAAGTGTATGTGTTTGCACAAACATCAACTATAACCACAGATTCCCTCCCTCAGACAGATCTTGGACGGAAAGAGGGAGAATACTACATTAGACGAGGCAGAGACAAACCGGAAGGAGAAGTCAAGATGATGGCCACTCAGGAAGAAAAGGAGAAAAGACAAATTCCTCAGACGTTTTCAGCGCAATTGTGCTCTATGAGAAAGGACTGGATGTCCCCCAATGTAAATGATACAATAATAGTGTAAATTTAAATAATCATTGCAATTAAACATAATTATTTAAAAGTTGTATTGTCATTTTAGGTGCTAAATTGTTTCCACAATTTTTGATAACTCAGTGAGATTAAAACTGTTTGAATCGTCGCAGTTAAACTGGGCTGGTAGAAACATAATGACGTCTGTAAAACGCCGTAAATTTCGAGAAACTTTGCGACTTCAAAAGGATTACTCATCCAGATGCTAGAAGAATTTTGGACTTTTTTTTACTTTGTGGTTTTCATATCAATCCTGTGATGGACTTCTCTTCAATATAAGATAAAAAAAAATATTGTTGGGGAACTAAAATACCGCTTGTATATACAGTGGATAAAAAGGGCGAAACAACAAATTGCGTGGAATTCTGAAAGTACAGTTAAGACCTTGTAAATTTCTTTAATTGTTCAATGTCAAAAAATTAAATGACGAATTCTGATTGTTCCGTAATATAAATAAAAATAATGTACAAAATAATTTATTAGTCCGAAGGAGATTGTCATAATAGACAAAGATTTTGAGATTTTTTAGGTGATTTTTTTTTTTAATTTTTTGTTAATGAATCTATTAAAAAAATAAAATTTCTTAGAATAAGAAATTTCTGATGATAAACTAATAATGATAATGAATTAAAAGTGCATGAATTTGTTTTAAGTTATAAGTTTGAAGGTCTTAAGGAAAAGGAAGATAAAAGAATAATTTTCTAATCCTTCCGATTCCAATTGGAGAAAATGAGGATGAAGACGAAATTAATTCTTCGAAACTTAATGTAAATATTTCGTAAATGAGATTATCTCCAAAAGTTACCAAGTCAAAAAAAATTTAAGGATATTAGAAGTTCAATGAGGAACTTTGAAGAAATTGAGAATCGTACATATTTATTAAAGAATTGTATTTGACAAATACATCAAAGATTTTGAAGAAAGGTTCGTTTATCTATGACTCGGCGATTTAGAAAATGTGATGTTTCGAAAGAAATAATTGTTGATTGGTTTATCTAAACTACTTGTTCAGGGAGAATCAAGAATTAATTCACGGAAAAAAATTTAAATACGTATAAATATTGAAGTCGACCCCATTAACATTCTATGCTAATCAAGACACTTAGTCGGGAAAATAATCTGTTGAGGAGTGTTTTATTGTTATGAAAGTAATAGATAGTCATCCGAAGTCTCATCGATGATTCCTCCTTGTTTGATTGCATAATTCAGGACATACTTGACTACATTTGCAGCAAAGTATTTTGTATGGATCAAAGAATGCAAGACTATTTAGATGAAAATTAGAAATTCATGACACAATAAAAGATATTAAAATTAATTATCAGATATTTGACAATAAGGATAGTATTAAGCAGAATAAATTTTATGTTAGGGATTTAAAAGCAAACAATAAAACTCGTGAAACCCAAGAAATGCATAATCAAACTTAAGAAGGTATAGTATGTAAAGTTATAACTATAATAAATATGAACACCACAGTGCTA
This sequence comes from Nephila pilipes, assembly GCA_019974015.1. Classification (NCBI taxonomy): domain Eukaryota; kingdom Metazoa; phylum Arthropoda; class Arachnida; order Araneae; family Nephilidae; genus Nephila; species Nephila pilipes. The sequence continues at coordinate 64,864 of BMAW01015350.1, read as the reverse complement.
ATTGCCTATTAAAAGGAATGGAATTAGGCTGGAAATATCAGTCATTCTGATGCATTTCAAAAAATTACCTTTAAAGAGACGTAAATTGGGCTTTAATTAACAAAACAGTAAATCATTTGAAAGAAATATACACGACAGTTGAAATTCGAAGTGAAAAAATAAATGCAGTGATAGATAACGGAAGTGACATAAGTTTAATAGAATCAAGTGAATGCGATCAAATAAGATCATCAGAATTAAAACTGAACTCAGTAAAATTAATGATTACTGTTTGAGAATAATTAAAACCACATACAAGGTTATTTTCCCTTTGAAATATTACTTGACAATTATTTTATTTACACTAAAATTTGTGTTGTGGACAAACTGTGCAGTAATTTTGTGATTGGCATGAAAAAAGAAATGTTTTGTTTTAATTAAAATATCTTTAACTTGAAACGAAATGCGTGTTATTGGAAAATGAAATGAACTTACTGTATTTAGTGCCAATTGTTAATGAGGATTTAAGTGTGGATATCAAACCAAAGAAATCTATTACTTTAAAATTATACAGTGCTGAGGACAAACCCTTTAAGAAATCACATTTAACTAATTGTGTTATTGACCCAAGTGGAGTGGACGATAAAAATTCTTGCGCAAAATCAATAACTTATAAAAGAAAAAGCAAAATCAATAATAAAACGGATACTGTGGACTAAAGAAGTCGTGTGTCGATAAGAGAAGCAATGAAAAATCTGAATTTTTATAAAAAACGCTTCTGAAGAGATTTCAAAAATATGTCACTGACAAAGGTAGTGGAAGTCATCACATAAAGTCTGTTCGAAAATGAGCAGATTCAGAGGAGAATCAAAATAAATAAACAAATAAATAAATAAAAATATGAAAAGAGGAATACAAAACAGAAAGATTAAGAATGCAGAAGAAAATGCAAAAAACAGAAGAATACGAAGAGCTGTTGGAGATTGAATGTTGAGAGAAAGGAAGCGTTGTGGAAAGAGCTGAGAAGAAAAAGAGAGTAAGTGTCAAGATGTTTAGAACAGAGACAAGAACTAAAGGTAAGGAAAGGGAAGAGGGAGAACAACACACAAGCCCGTTCTTGGTTGTATTTTTTTCCGAATTTCAAACCCCCCTCCTCACCAAAAAAAAAGTTTTTTTTATTGCTGGAAAGTAATACATGCTCTATCCTGAATTAAAAACTGCAAAATATTTTTGTCACTGAGCAGGCTTGTTTAACCAACTATTGGGCATATATGTGATATCCCATTTACTGATCTCCACACTTCTCCAAAAGTTTCAAATTAAAACAAAATACTCTGTTATATATTTATCAAATTACTTTTATCCTAGGTATTTAAGATAAATATCTACATAAAGAAAATTTTTATAGATATGTATAAATGTTTTGTAAAACGGCTTTAAAACCTTACAATGTAAACAGCTTTAAAAATAATTTGGGAATATAACGAGACGTAAGCAGCGATTAATTTAATTTCATTGATGCATTTTTATCTTTCTTGCATGATATGCAATGGCGACCCTATCCCTATGTGCACCAAAATTTCGAAAAGTGACGTGCTATGCCAACCAAGATGGGGATAGACGAGGCAGATCAGGATAGGATGGCAGGCGATAATATCACATTTGTTTGGGGTGAATATTCCACCCAATTGTAAATAATGCAATAATAGTGCAAACTTAACAATAACCATAAATACACATAATTAATTATTTAAAGTTTGTGTCATCATTTCTACGTGGTAGATAATCCCATACATTATACAGCTTATATTCAATCATTCCAATAAGTCATGGAAAATAAACTTATGAATTAATAGGATTAGAATATCTCCCGACAGTTACGTTTAATAAAAAATGAATTAATGTTTGGTTATTTTAACAATAAACTTTTTATTGAAAAAAGAAATCTGAAATTTTTAAGAAATGTAGCATAAAATTAAAATTCCGTCCAGTGAAGTCATCAAATTAAATCATTTAAATGATATAAGCAAAATGCTTGATTTGAAAAAAGTTTTATCACAGATTAATTATGGATTAAAAATTTGATATAGTGTTGCAAAAAAGTTGTATAGAATTATTTATTTTATATACATCATAATAAAATATAAAATTTAAAAATAATATATTTAAAGCATTATATTAGTATTGATTTTTTTTAATCTTTTTATATAACCTCCCTTTTTTATGATTTATTCTTGTGTCCCGATTAAATTTAAGACTTATAGTACACAATAATGGAGACTAATGCAGCTTGAAAGGAAGTGGTTCTCAATGTCCTCCCACGATGGGTTAAAAAGTTTGGAGAGAGAAATACACAGTACAGGTGTCGTGAGCCTGATTAAAAATTACGTTTCCTATCGTCATTAGACATCCAATTGCTCTAGCGTGAATGAAAGTGAAGGTTATTAGTTCAAGAGCCAGATGTGGCTAACCTTCGCCAAACAAGATATAACTGTGGTCTAGACGTTAAAAAATAGAAAAAAGACAAAAAAAAAATGGTTAACAAGAAGGATAGTTGAAAATAGAGAAGGATTCAATTGCTCTAGCTCAAAAGAAATACAAATTTGTTTCCAACTTGATTCTAAGAATGTGGTAGAAGTAATACGTACAATTTTAGAGAACTGTTATTTTAAACATTGGACAAATAGTTGTAATGAGATTTATAACTTAAGTTTTAGACACCTGAAATAAAGTGAAAATTAACAGAAACATCAATTTTTACACAAGACAATAATTATAAGCTGATTATCTTTGATAAAAATACATGTTAAGTATTTACTATGGACATTCAACAAAAAAACATTTCTAGCTAGAAATGTGAGAATATTACTTTTGTGTGAGTCATGCAATAGATGGAATTTACTTGAATTTCTTGATATTTTACAATCTTGATAAAATAAATTTTCTGCAATTTATTAGAAAATTAAAAAATTATTTTATATACTTATTCTTTTGTAAAAACATTACCTAAAAGTCTTGTTTAGATGTATTTTTTAAAAAAAATATTGTAAAGTTTTGCATTGAAATATTTGAAAATTTGATATTGACGGTTGATCAATTGTGAGAAAAAAAATGTCTCGTTACGTCGCAATTAGATCGTTTTCTTTTCAAATTGTATTTCTAGAATTCAACAAACTGACAATCATATTCCCATAAGAATATTGAGGAAATACTCCAAACTCTAGAAAAACATCAATAATCTTCATTCGAACTTTCTTGATGAACATTCATTTTTTGTTTTTTTTTATCTACCCTGAAGTAAAGGAAGTAGTTCGTAACGTCGTAGAGAAAAAAGTGCATTATTTACATTCCAAGCCCAGGTTTCGAGATTTTCCAGTAATTAAGATGTTTTCGAAATTTGTTTCGTAATTATTTTCTTTGATGAAGAGTTTTAAGAAAGTTATTAGACATTCTCAATAGTCCTTTACTTCTTGGACTTCTCTCAAACGATATTTTTTTAAAACAAAGAATTTTCTTAGTATCTTTTTAAAACATTGAAGAAAAAATGTCTTTCCTATATCTTGGTACATAATGAATTTGTGCGTGTAGAACTTTCAATTCTTGTGAAATATAATAATTATAAATTTTTCTGTATCAAAAGTCCAAACATTTTTAAGATACTTCTCTTCTTACTTTATTTGAGTAATTTATTAAAACAGCAATAAAAATACAATGCTATTGTTTGATATAGTAATGAATATTAGGAATGATTCTTATTATACAAAAATATCTGACTATTGTGCGACAGTTGATTTAATTAGGTTAGCGCATAATAACAGCAACTTTATAATTCAAAGTTTTCAAGAAGAGTTCATAATATGTTGGGTTGTTTATGTATTTTAAATATTTAATGTTTTCGAAAAAAATTTGCATTTTATCGCACTTAATTATGTCACCTTTGAAGCCTAAGATAAGATAAAATGTTAGAAAAAGAAGTAAAAAAAAAGCATAATTTAAAAACAAAACCAAATGTTTATTTTTTCAGGTTAAAAATAAAACTTATATTCAAAATAAGAACATTCAAATAGTTAGATCATTGTAATTTCATAAATTTCTTGCAAAACTATTGCTACCTTCTGATGATAAATACTGGATAGAATATTCCAAAATTCCAATTTAAAAGGATTAATAAAAAGAATTTGACGTACATTCTTCCTAGTGTAATTTATTTGAAAAATAAATATTAATTATTTTGTTAATTAATTTTTGAACAAATTTTTGTCTTTTCATTTCAGTCAAAATTTAAAGTTTCACACTGAATTATCTTCTTTTATAAAAAAAATTAAATTTTTTTTATAAAAAAAATGGAATTCATTTTTCAATTTTGTAAGAGAACTATCTAAAGGATTTTTTAAAAATTTTTTTCATAATCTTTAGTTTTGGTTATTCCTTACACTCTTTATTTAAATGAATTTGAGGATAGGTTTAGAATATGAGGCAAATTGCTGTTCATTTATTACATTAACTAACAATTACATAAAAACCATATAACAATGCATGTTCTTTTAATAATATATTAATGGAAAGAAGTGAAAGAAATCGATCATTTTTTGTTTATTTAGTAAAATATTGTAAAATTTGCAATTGTAAAATTGTTAATGCCTCAGCGTCTTCTTAATTCTCCTTCGGTTTGATACACTGATGAGAATTCCACCTCAGAGTGTGAAGTGTTATTGTGATTATACTGGTAAGATTTGCATTTTCCGTTGGTGACTACATTTTTCTTGGAATCTTGAACATGGCCGTTCATTTTCAAAGGCTTTTTGTAAGTTTTTAAGTAAAAGTTGTAAAAAAGCCCCAAGAAGATAGCAGCGAAAGTTATCTCAATATATATTCCATGCTGAGTTGTTTTGCATCCGCTGAGGGGGATAATCACAATGACAAACACAATAATGACAACAAACTGCACCTGCAAAAGGATTGCCTAATAGTAACATGCTTAATAAATTACATCCATACTTAATTTAATACACAGAAAAAAAGAAATTATGCGACCGAATCAAATCATACGTGTTTCAAGTATAGTGTCTCATTTATATTTTCAAAAAAAAATAAGTAAAATCCAGTAGTATAGTCAATAATTTAGAGTATAAGTATAGAACTATTAATTACTGACCTCATTTAACGTATTTTATTAAAATTAAAAATACTTTAAATATTGCTTACAATTTGGAAATTAATATAAAACTCTCTTTAAATACATTAATAATTTTTAATTTTTTTTTCTTTTATAACAACGTAACGTTTTACTATTTAAGAGACTATATTTATCTGGAAATTTAAAATATGATTAAAGTAACTATAGCGTGTAGAGATGCTTTCAAAGAGCGCATCCAGTAAGGAATAAAAGAAGGATGTTTAGAATACAGAGTGAAAGGTGAACATTGATTTTCGATAATTAATGATCATCGTTTTATTAAGATTCATTGATTCTTGACAGGACTAGGGAAGCATTTAGACGTGTTCTCTCAACCTTCCAAACCACCCTGAGCTCTACATAGCTCCAGTTGCGCTTTTCAGTGCATTTTGAGAGGGTTTTATACCTCACTATTTCTCTACTACACTTAAAGGATACAATTTTTGGACCTGAAATATGACCATCTTAAGAGCATAGAAATAACAATTATTTCCAAAGATTCATCCATTCCCGCTCCCCCCCTGACGACACACAAACTCATTGTCGGAAGCAGCTGGATCTGCAAGCAAAAATATCAACTCTCAGCTCAAAGATGGATATCAGAAGCAACTCAGCATAATACGTAGCGATATTCACTCCGACCCTGACAATCAAAAATTTCAACGAATGTGAGCCCTCAACAAAGCAAAGCTAGAACTGTCCATCTAACCTGAGGGTGAGTATGGTTCTCGCTTTCCTTGAGTTACCACTGGTTGCTCTTACCCAAAAATTCCTTTAAATTCTCCTATTAAAACCTCTAGTAAGTATTCTTAACTAACGCCCCCCCCCCAGCTCCCCCCCCAAAATGTAAAACTAGTAAAAGACAGGCAATTAACCTTATAAAACCAGCTCCCTGTAAAATAGCAAATAAACTTTAAAACCTTAAAATTAACGAGGTCCCCCAATACATCGAAATCTGATTCATCACCATCCAATAATGAAGCAATAACTACTGCAAATGAGGAAGAAAAACTTCTATCCACTCCAATCATGCTGAAAATAGTTCGAAATTATAAAAGCTAATTAAAATATTTCATTCAAGTAATTCTGTTTCCAAATACTCACCTTTCTAGATAGTACATCATTTTTTTTTTTTTTGTAATGATGATGAACATTGAAAACTGGTCAGCGCTCTTTCTACCCTCACCTATGAATATTATGCCATTCAAACATGAGATGCAATATCAACCAAAATTGTTTTGGAAGGGCTTCCAATGGACACTCCCATCTCTAAAATAGAAGATCTCGAGGAACAAGGTATTACCTTTACTTGTATCAATTAACTCACCAACAGACGAATAGCGACTCATCTACCCAACTTTATAGCCACATTACTCCGTAATGATTTCAACAGAAAAATATATGATATTGGAAAATTTTGCCTAATGTCTATTAGGGTAGACATTACAAAAGCAATAAAGGTAAGCAGCGCTTAAACTACAACATCTTTCATCACAGTTTCAAAAACCAACGTACGGCATTCAGGTGTCTCAAATGTAGCGAACCATACATACGAGAGAAAGCAGCATCACCGGAAAAGTTGACCACATTACCTACATAAACCGAGAAGGAAAGGAGTACTCTGATTTTTACGGTGGCTGTACATTTTACTCGAAACCTCCAAAGGCTCCAAGATTAATTACAGAAACCAAAACAACAGAAGAGTGAGAGAAAACGTCTCATATGCAAAAGCTGTCTATAATGCTCAATAGATGGAGTCGCACAGTAAAGATTTTGATCTTTGGAACTTCCCGCAAAAACAGAGGGAAGAAAACCAGTTTTCAACCCGAAATCTAACAGAAAGGAACCCACCAAAATTAATGATTTCTTCCAAACTATAAATCAATTAAAACATAGGAGAAATATTTGTTTTCCTCCCTAGACTCTGCACCAATCTCCCTAAATTCCGTGTGGTGAAAGGCCGAATCATACGCCTAAGTCATACGCCTTAGTTGATGTCCTTACGTGCTAAGACAATGGAATTGAGGTTGAATATTAATTCAACACACAGCCCACTTGCCCTCTGTATTTGCTCATAGAACACTAATGGCGTTCTTTCCCATATTGTTGAGTTGTAAATAAGCACTCCCCTGACTTAATTTTAAAACAAAAAAAAAAGCACATCTGAGACACCCTCCATATATTTATGTTTCCAACCACACCCCTTATCTCAATGACAAAATAATTCAATAAAGTGCTTCTGGATGTACGATAATTCTCTTCAAGAGTTCACCATAGCTTTCCGACCCTATCACTCCAATGGGTTGAGAGTCGTTTTTCTCACCTCCCCGAACCAAAATCAAATCTCTATTTTCATCCATCCCCCTCTTCAGACCTAGTACTTTTCCCAATGGATTTTGAAACACTTTTACAATCCAGTAGTAACTTCATTATTTTTGGTGATTTAATGCACACCACACTGATTCGAACTGTAATAATAACATCAAAGGCTATCAACTGGAGTGTTTTGCTAATCACTCTTTTGCTTGATCTACAAATAGTCCCCCGCTCCTTTACTTGGCTACATTTCTGCCATTCATCAGACATAGCTCTCATCAGAGAGTTCCAACCACCCCGCCAAATCATCTCAATTCCAGAACTTAGTTCTGGTCACAATCTCGTTCCACTTGAATTTTCTTATTATATCCCAAATGAAACAAATAACAGAGTTATATCCACCTGTTGGTCTAAATTTAAACAATTATTAAAATGACACAATTACTGTTTCACACTTTTAAAAAAATGAGAATACAGATGAACTTGAGACGGAAATCAAAATTTTTGTAGAAGCAATTACTACAGCTCGTAAATCCTTCTCTACCTTTATTCAAAATTCTATTAAAAATCCTACAACGGCCAACATTAAATGACTCATAAAATAAAAATAAAAAATTTAAAAAGCAATTGCAACTCTCCCTTGACTCTTCTATCAAAACTGAACTAAACAGAATTCAAAGCAGAATTCAAAGAGATATTAACCAATTTAATCAGAATTCTTGGAACCAAAGACTTTCGGCCTTAAACACCCAAGACAATTTTCTTTGGTCTACAACAACTATTTTCAAAAATAAGATGAGTAATATTTCCTCGTTCAATCCCCAATATGGTACAGCGGTCATTAATAAACGAAAGATAGTAATTTTAGCAGATATATTAGCACAAAAATTTCAACAAAAACCAAGTTTAGATAAAAAAAAATTTGATGAATCAGTTACAAAAACAATCTATGATTTTCTCTTCTACAACATCGACTCGAACCCAATTGATAGGGCTATACCTCAAGAAATAATTAATTCCATTAAGAAGCTTTAAAATAAAAAAGTTCCAGGTATAAATAATATCACTAGTAAAATGCTCAAGAACTTCCCCCTTAAACTGATTTTATGACTTACCACTATAATAAATAAAATTTTTACTCTTAATTGTTTCCAAAATACCTGGAAAACTGTCATTAATTTCTCGATACGTATTCCCGCTTACCAAACAGTTACAGACCAATCTCTCTACTTTCTAATCTTGGAAAATTAACAGAATCCATTATTCTAACCAGATTATATTCATTTTAGAAAATAACAACCTCATTAACCAAACCAATAAGTGCTTACTAAAACACTTTCTACTTTACACTCCTTATTAAAACTTGGAGAGAGTATCTTTTCAGGCTTTCAAAATAAACTTTCCTCAGGAGCTGTTTTTCTGGACATACCAAAAGCATTTGAGTCAGTCTCACTTATAACCTACTCAATATGACTCCCCCCCACACACACACAATCTACTCATATACTCCTAATGCAATAACAGATTCTTCCGAGTAAAAATTCTTTCTATTTTATCCTCCCCCAATGTATAAATGTGGGCTAGGCCCAGGTAAGTTTGATTAGACCTTTTCTTTCTAATTTATACCGTGATATTTCAAATTACTCCCTAGCTAGCTTAAATACGTACGTAGATGATACGGCCATTTTCGTCAAGTTCAGAAGAACCAAAATAGTAACTTTCGCCCTAAACAAGTCTCTTCAAATGCTAGAAATTCTTTTATAATTAATGGAAAATTTAAATTCATACCGATAAATCAGCGGCCTTACTTTTCAAGAAAGAGGAAAATGCCCCTATCCTTAATATTTTATTACACCCAAATTCCATGGTCTAAATCTACAAAACATCTAAATGTTACGCTTGAAAAACACCACGCCTGGAAAACAGATATTTTACACATACGTGAAGAGTTCTGAAGATTATCGCATAAAATTTATCCCTTATTAAATAGAATTCGACAATGAATCTAAATGACAAATTTCTTATCCATACTGCGATTATGAATCCCATAATTTCCTACGTATGTCCGGTATGTCAACTAAAAGTAATATTCAATTCCTAGAAAATGACCAAAGTTCAACAACTCAAATGATAGTAAGATTTATCAGATACATGAGAAATAAAGAGATTTTTAAAGCCCTTAAAATGACAACTCTAATAAAACACGTTAAAAAAAAATCTCCTAAACGTTTTTCAACTCCCTTGAAAATACTGATAACGTCAATATTCAGAACCTAGAAAACAATTCTGTCACCAAAAAATTAAAAGACCCAGACAAATCCTCTTTTATTTGTATGAGTACCCTTAATTTTCCACTTTTCCTTGTATTTTATTCTTAAAACTTTATCTCTTTTAATCAGATTTATTTCTTAAGTTTAAAATTCATTTGAAATTTTCTCTCTTAGGTCGGACATGCTCCTTCTCCCCATATTTATACTTCCATAACTAGTAAGCATCGACAACTAGCAGCGCGAGGAACCACCTTTCTAACAGCCAATAATAATTCGAGATCTCATCACTAGATTTTGGTCTCCAAACTTCCTGCCAAACAACACACCTAAATCTCGGCGTCCATCCTCAATAACCAATGATAATACAGCATTCCATCTGCTTCTTCTCAGAACTCACTCTACAGCTAGTAAAAATCAATTCATACTCAAAGTTTCATTATATTCGGAATAAAAGAGCTCTCCGGATTCAAGCAGCCGCAGAATTCAACATTCATGTAATGGGTGAGAATATAATTCTAAATTTTCTTGTAAACTTCGCAGACTTCCAGATTGAGGCTGAAAGGTGGCTTCGCTGTCTAGAGACTGTAAGCTGTTCCCAAGTTTCTCAAGTAAAAGGTGAGAGAGTGACCACTGATGCCTAGGTCAGTGGAATGAGATCTCTTGGCTCCTTGTTGTGCTCGTAAGCATAAAGGCTCGTGTTAAATAAAGGTTTGTTTATTACTTGTTATGATGATAGGAGCATGAGAGAAAAAGAGAGGCCACAAAACCCCTTGTACCCGCATAGAGCTTCCACACCTAACTTGTGAAAAGTAACTGCGCTTCATTTTTAATACGAGAAAAGTTGAGTTTCAAATAATAATCATTATATTTAACAATTTACAATAATACATTTAAAAAAGATAATCTTTATGCGTGGTAAGACTTATACTATCCTCATATATTGAATCAATCATTTTCTTAACATTTTATTTTATAGAAGTTCATACTTTTTGAATGAGTCATTCATAAATAAAATTTATATTCCAATTTATTTAAACATTTTATAAGTGTCAAAAATACAATGAAGTTATCACTTGATATGTTCGGATCAGATTGTCAATTATCCTATAAATGCTTTCGAAAATTCAGCAGAAAACAGAATATAAACAACGAAAAATTAACATATGGAACGCACCAATTTAAACATTCTTTTTAAAATTGAAGGTTTATTCAGATAAAAAAGTTGTAACTATAGTTTACTATAAGAATTTCGAAAAACGCTATCTAACACTTCTTATTACACTAAATAAATCATTTTAACCTGTCAAGAACTCGAACATATAAAACATTAAGACGTCTCTTACTTTACATCAAATAATTTACTTTGGATGTATAAGAAATATCAACATTTTTAAAACTAATAATGTTTTAAATGTTGTTAGTTTAATGTTCACATAAATTTCTCTATACCATTCAGGCATATATTAATTTGTGTGATATGTTTATATCTCTAGCTTACTCCTTAATAAGTTCACATTGTGCTGATTTCGATATTTTTTCCGGTTAAAATAAAAAGAATTGTCTTTTTTTTAAAACAAAAAAGTTAAATAAGAATGTAATATAGAAATGTTTAAAAATGAAATTAATTTTCTTAAAAAAATATCCTGATTCAGAATAATAAATAAAGCAGTTAAATCGATTGATTAATTGAATTTACCATTTGTAATTTAGTGAGATGTTCCTTCCACCATAGCTTTTTTTGTACTTCTGGACCCATGGCTGCTAGACCATAGTAAGTGTACATAACTATATGGATAAAAGAGTTTATTCCAGCTGGAATAAACTGAAACCCACCTAAAGCAAGAAAAAAATCAGTGTAATGCAGTTTTTCTTTTTTTTCCAAAACATAAAAATATGCAGCATGTAATTAAAATGCAGTATTCATGCCTAATATAAAATGATATATCAAAACTGTTAATTAAAAATGTGTTAGTTTTATCGAAAAATTATTCTGAATTTTCCCTTTAAGTATTATTTTTAAAGCTAACCAAAATATTAAAACTGACTCATTGGAAGCCTGTAATTAGAATACTTTTGAAAATGCTTTTCAACAAAATATTTTTTCTACTTGATATATCTCTTAGATTTCAATACAAAAACATTAATGAAAGTGAAATTTATACGTAAATTTAAGAGATAAACTTATGAATTTATTTAATTAAACAGTTGAAGATATTATTTAATAAAACACAGTCAGAATCATAATAAAATATTCTCAACATTTAAAACATTTATGCAATCCCCATGCTACTTGCCTTTATTAAAGTGAAAACACCATGCATATAAAAATTTTAGTTGCGTAACTTTTGATTTGTTGCTACGCAGATAAAAGTTTCAGCATTTAAACTTTTATATCACTTTATTTGAAAGTAAATGATAACATAAATTAATCCTGATAAAATATATAAAGGAAAAATAAATTTCTCTCTTTTACTTTACAGAAAGATTTGTTTACTATATGCAACAATAACAGAAAATATTTCCTTATATACTATATATCCATAGACATGTAATTTTAGATAGTTCTAACATAAGGAAAACTAATGTAACTAAAAATCAAAATTATTCAAATATATGTCTGCTAATAATTTAAAAACTCGCAATTTTCCTATTTTTATTCTTTGAGAAAGGTATTTAATTTTACTTTCCTCCCATTTCTCATTCTTTTGTTTGCTGAGATAAGTGGCGTAGCTATGGAGGTTGTAATCCCATTATAAGATTTGTTGTATACTGAAATTTTAAAACTAAAGTTTTCTATACTGATTTTTTTTTTCAGAAAAAATTAATTTTCGAAAGTCCATATTCCATAAAAACATTCTTTTCGTCTTGAAAATACACAAAGAAATTTGAAATTAATTTTGAGATACTAATTAAAGTGAAGGAAACCTCCAGCTATGAAACATTTCTCAATTTGCCTCTAGCTGAGACTCATTAATTTTTCACCATTTAAATTATTTCTACTGTGTTACGCATTTCACCATTACAGAAGTTTTATTCTTTTCTTTCTCTTAATATACTTTATGAAGTCTAGAACTGAATCTTAAAAACGCTGTTAAATTATTTTTAAATAATAATATATCGCACAGCTTCGGTAAATAGTAGCAAAAAATAAATAATGCTAAATCAAACTTATACATAAGCATTTTTTAAAATTAAGTTACTTTAAATGCAGTCATTATAGAGGACATTATTTAATTGAAGTTATTGTAGAGAAAGGAAACTAAATGAAACTGTTACAGAAAAAGAAGTGCATACGAATCTGTAAAAGAAGAAATAAATACAATAGAAACCGCTATAAAATAAAAAAGAAAACTGGGGAAATTATTGGAGAAAAATAGCTTAGGAATTAGAGTAGAAAAAGTAATACTACCAAAATTACTGCAAATATGATTATAGTTCATAAGTTATTTTGTAAAAGGTAAAACTTACTAAATTATAAAACTACAAAAAAAAAAGACTTCACTGTATAAATTATTATTATAGAAAAAACTATCTAATAAAAATTACTGCAAAAGATTATACTATTATAAAATACTACAACTGTGACTACAGAAAAAAATATTCAATAGAAGTTATTAAAGAAAGAGTTCATACTGTAAAAAACCATATCATATCAGTTACTATAGAAAAAATAGTACTATAAAAAGACCTATGCTATAAATATTTAGAAATACTACAGATATTAATAAAACTTTATGCACCCCGGTACGGAAGTACAGATCATTAAATACAATTAACGGATTTTTATTAAATCCTGGTGATTAAGAACTCTTAGTGCAAACTTTTAACTGCACTAGGATTCAGTGCAACAATTTTTATTTTCAGTTTAGAACTGTATGAGGTGAAGAGAGAAGCGTTGAGACAAAAACGCAAGGCATATACACATGAAAGTAAAGCTTACTGTTTATTTATAGTATCATTTGACATGTATTTCTCTGCAGCGATATCTATAACAATTGTTTAATATTGTGTCTAGAAGGCCTTCATTTTCTAAGATCCAGTTGGCACTTTTGAGAACATTGTTTTTCGAATATTCGTTAAGACTGCACGTGAGTGAGAAATACATGATATGTTTTGAAAAACTGAATACCAAGCACTATATCATCACTAGTTTGCCCGTGTTATTGTCGGTAGGGACAATTAAACCTTCGATTATTAAATAATGAACCTTAGAACGATTATTATAAGCATTATTATAAAATAACAAATGAAAACGAAGGTGTAAGTGAACAATTTATGTTCCATTTTATGTCCATTTCTTCCGTTTATAAGTCAATGCGTAACTTTTGCGCTATACAAACCACTTGAAAAATGCTGATCTCACTGTATGAAACATTTTAAAATTTGTACCAATTAACAAAGTAAATTTGTTCTAAAATTCCCTGTACATTTAATGTATATCAATACAATTAGGTAAATATCAATGCTCCCATTCTTCTTTATTAGTTCATTTGAATTAATATTCATTTTCAGAAACGTATTTGTATTTCCTTGAGGAAAAGCTTAATGAATAGCTTAACAACACAATTAGAAATGTTTAATACAATCTTGTTGACTAAATTTGTTCTAAAGTTTTTGTATGAAGCATTTGAGATAGTAAATTAGATAATAAAATCTGTGTGTCTGTGAATATTAAATCAAAATGGAAATGGATGCGCCAGGTTTTTTTTTATGACTCATAAAACGGCTGGATGCATTGGATAAAATGAATTTTGACAAATTTCATAATTAGATATTGAGACCATATACTTGTTTTAGAAAAAATATATTTGACTTAAAAATCACGTATTGTGATGAGGAGTATGTACAAGTACATCTACTGCTAAAAATTACATGTTACGGATCGTTATTTCCTAATGGGATATTAATCTATTTTCGAAACCTTGTAATATTTTTTATCCTACACTCACACTTTTGTTCTGCATATGTAATTATATGTTATAAAGATTTTTACCAACCTTGTCGTTCCTACTTTATTTCATGATTTTCTTCTCAACTAACCTACTTTTTCAAGCAAACAAATAGATTATTTTTTGTTTGCCTAAGGACATTTAGCTTCCTAAAGACTAATGTAAGAGTAATAATTTTAAAGAATCTTTAGAATTTTCGAAAACAAACTTAATTCTTGACAATATGTACTCTTATTATAAATGGGAAGTAACATTAAAATCCCCAAGATAAAAAAGATTGTAGAAAAGTGGCTCATAAATTAGTTTCTTAAAATTATTTATTGGGTCATCGTATTCGATTAAATGAAATTTTATCATAATGATTAATAGTCATTATTAATAACACATTTCTTGATACAAAATCGATGTAACGGAAGAAAATGAAATAACATTTTCATTAAATACATCTAAAACATAGAATCTAATTGTGAAAAAATATATATAACGAAAATCGAATGTAAGCAGTTAAAGAAAAATTATGAAAAATGAAAACATATTCTTAAAATTAGAGTCAAAAGACTTCTATAGATAGTGGAAATTAAACTCGGCTTAAGCTGCTTCAAAAGCTTTTAAATAACTTACTTCGTTCCGTTCTTATAAAAATCCAACCAATAATTGGTAATGCAGCGTGATGTATAACATGAAGGTTGGTTATAAGGTGATTCTTTTTCCTCAAAACGAAGAATATCTGTAAATTAACATTGTGTAATAAAGAATTTGAATTATATTATATTTTAAATTACATTCATTATATTACAGTATCCAATTATAAATAAACCGTTCAAAAATTTTATATTTTAAATTTACTCACTGTATCGCAATATTCAACATATTTCAATACATATATGACCCATCCTGCTGTTGCTGCCTGTAAGAAAGAGATAGCAATTAATTAATACCAACATTTCATTTAAATAGAATGAAATCAATTAAACCTGATTTATTTTCATTCCAGTAGTACATCAATTTATTGAATATCAGTTCTAGTATTATTAACTAATTGATTAAGACAAATTGTTTCATTTACTGAGTTAATTCATGTTTCAAGTAATATAAATATTTAGTCTTATGCAAATAATGAAGAGTCAGGTGAAATGTAGGTTTTTCAAAACGACTTACAAATTCCATCTTTTATTTTTATTTATGTTACAATACTGAAGAGAAATTCAAAACCATTCTAGTTTTATTTATATGTTAGTTTTTTTTTTTTTTTGAAGTTTTACATGGTTGATGAAAAGTTCTCTTATTTCTTTTGAGATCTCAAAAATATTTCTTTGTTTTTATTGATATTTTTCAACTATATTTCTTCAATAAGAAGTTATATTATTCATGAATATTACTTGATTAAGTTTTTATTAACTTCACAGTCGACAGTATAACGAAGAATGTTACTTATTTTTTTTTATCATCAATGTTGTCTCTAATTGGTTATATCATGTGGTCAAATTTAATATGATAGTAGTATTTAAGGATTTGACTTCTTGGCAGAGAGAGAGAGAGATATATGTTATTGTTCTCAAAATGCATTTGTTTTTGGTAAATACTCGATATGTTCTTGGTATACAGCTTATATGTTTATTTTCTCGGATATTTTAGATTAATTACTACTGTCGTGTGTTTTATTATTTTTACTAGTCATACGTCTTTTATTAATTATTTCATTGACTGTTAGTTTTATTATAGAATATTGAAAACGGTTGCATGGATGCTCTCGAATTAATTTACGTGTTTTTGATAGAGTGAATCCTATCAAAAGCCTTTGGTATCGGATCTCGGATTCGAGGAGGAGCATTCCTGAGCTGGAACTTATTTTTCCTTAATTACATTCCACTCGGAGCACAGTTCTATTTCGTTAGGAGCTGCATTTGTTATCCTCAAGGCGCTGTATTTGTGGGATCATAATTAAAACTTGTAGCTTCAACTTGACAAGCATGCGACCATGACAACTCGTCTATCTTGGCCGAATGACAATTTAACAGCAAGAAATTCTCATTTATGTTTTTTTAATTAAAATTTATTTAATCATTCGATAGAGAAAAAATATGTTAATGAATAAACAGAATTACTTCAAAAAGAATGCTTATATTTATTTCATATTGTTGTATTCTTACCCAATACGTGTAATTCTCTCTTGTGATGACTGTAGGCTCACAGAGTTTTTGAACGGCTCCAGATACGAAGCTGAGACATATTAGCTGGAAATGATCATATGTATTACTGAAATTTAGGTTTTGTAAATATTATGTAAGCAAATATTATTATCAAATAAAAATTATATGTATAAACAGCTATTTTCAGTATTTTCCTGTTTCTACTTCAAAAGTGGTAATTTGTGTAGCGGAGAATATTAATATAAAATAAGCTTCTTCGCAGTAAATATTTGGTATTATAAAAGTTATTTAAAAATACACATTTTCAATTATATATATTTGTACATATGGATTTTACAGCTTTAGTTAGGAAATTTTCATTTAAGATATTCCAAGTATTTCTTGTGTCCAATAATGATGAAAAAAGAAAATATGAATTTGAGTACAATATAACATTTTAATATTTAATAACTGAAATTATGAAATAAAAACTAGTAAATTAATATAAATAACTAAATTTCATTAAATCATCAATCACTTCGATTAATTAAATGTAAGAAATAAATTAATTTTACCGATATGAGATGAATTTTCTAAGTTATATATTTATATATTTTGTTTTGCCTTGCTTCTCAATGTTTAATACAATAACACTCTATGAAATGTATTCAAGCAGAAGCAGGTGTTAATGTTTCATTATATATGAATAAAAAGAACACAAATCAGAAATCAACTGATTACTGTTTTAGTTCACAAATGTAGATGTCGATAAAGTAAAATAAAGCTTCATTGTTCAAATAAAAATTAATTTAAGAATTTTCCTACTGAGATAAATTTTATTCCAATCTGATTCTAGCGATTCTGTTTGAAATTTGCAATGAAAAGCTTATTGTGAATTACACGGAGAAATTTTTTTTAATTTTTACAAAATTAAGTCAATCAAATCGATTATTAGTTACTTATTGATATGAAACATTTGTAGAAAATCAGCTTTCAGTAACACAATAATTCATTAAATAACTCATAATGCCCACAATTGCATTATAACTTTAAATTTTTATGATACTTTCCTTGAAAATTTCATGTCTGTTTCGTATAAAAATCAATCAATAAGAATTAAAATTTGAATATATATATATATATATTCCTTCCTTGTAAAATGTGATTGGTTTGGAGTGAACGAAATTTTCCACAACTTGACCGATTTGTTCTTCAGGAATGAAGATTTCTCCATTCAAAAAGTTTTGTAAGGATCATATAAGTTGGTAGTTTGTCAGCGAAAGGTACAGGGAATAAGGTGGGTGTGGTAAAACAGACCCTCCAAGCTCAGGTAATTTTTCTTGAGTCACTAAAAGAATGACGTTTTGTGATGGACGAGTACAGGACGTTTTTCACAAAATTTCACTTCAAATCTTTATAATTTCTGTAAGTATGTATTCAAAGTAATCGTTAAATTTGACTTCAACTATAGATTATACCTCGACTTCTCCATCATGTCCACAATAAAATCTCTTTTCTATGAATTTTTGTTTTTGGATCTGTTTTGGTGGTGGTAAGGGGGTGATCCTTATCAAGTCACATTGTTGTAGTTAACCCATTTTTCATCACCTGTTATAATCCAATTTAAAAGGCTCAATTTTTATCCGCAGCAATAATCGGGGTGATTAATGTGATAATTTTCTTTATTCCATTATCTGAGACTTTGAGATACCCACACTACTTACTTTTTGACTTTCCCTTACTTCGCAAGGTGACGGCAAACACACCTTCAGCTATACCACTCACGTGGTTTGTACTCTATTTTTTCCTTTAAAAGGTTGTCGTCAAGGTTAGAAGGATGTACCACTTTTGGTTTGCTTTTTAATGTCGTATCTCCAGAAAGGAAATTGGCAAACCAATTTCTAACTGTCGAATCGGTTAGTAATCTTCACCGTATAGACTGCACAATTTTTCAGCTGTCACCTGGGCACTATGGCCTTGCTTAAATTTCCAAAGCCTCTTATGCCAAAAATGCACTTTTTCCCTCTTCTTTTTAAGGGTTAGGAAAAGAAAAAGTTGAATATAATTTGCTCCACCGAAAACAATTGTCAGAAGACTAATTAAATCCTTATCTGTTTAGTGAAAGCAATGACTCCTTTGTCCCAATGAGATATATGTGTGTTACTTTACTTAAAAATTTAGAGGACAGAAACTAAAAGAAAAAGAAATCGTTCTAATTTATTTTACTATGGCTTATTTTATCTACGCTATTGCATAAGTAAAAATATTGCAAAATTTATAAAATTTAACTCAAAATATAATCAAAGCCGAAACTAATATAGAGCCAGCAAGAACATGTTAAGGGCACACATTTTTTTATTCTATTTCAACGTGTTATCAGAAAAGGAAGAAAATTTGAATATGCTAATTATGAAATGATGTCAGAAGTAGACTAAGCTTATATTAGTTCATGAATTTTATTTGTCAGGAAAAAACTGTTGTGAAGTCTAAATAAGCATGTATGATAGTGTAACAATATTTTACATCCATGTATTATTTTTCATCACGAAATTGTTTTAGGTAAGCATTTTACCAAATTTTATTATAGATAATTACGTTGATAATACGCTTTCTTTTTTTATTAATGTATAAAAGATGTCTTTGGAACTTCTGGTCAAGTTTAAAAAAGTCACCCTGATTAGGATGGAAAGGGAAAAAAACTGATTCTATAGGTCAGTCAAAAACGTGTGTGAATGATTATCTTAAAGATTCTTATAATTATGATTCCAAAACACAAACTTGAAGAAAGATATCTGTTCGAAAATCTACAAGACCTGGAAGATCTGTTCGAAAAGACAAAATGATTTATCGTAAAGCTCAAAGTGACGACAACTGGACAAATTTCGAGTGAACTTTTATTGAGAAGTTATGTGTGGATAACTCAATGTCGGTTTTAAGCATATTTCGAACCCATTTGGAGGAAAGTGTTCAGGAAACCACCCCTTATGAAACAGGCTCGCTTAGCTTTTACTCGAAATATGTTTTCAACTGATAAATGGAAAACTAATCTTTTCAGGTGAAAAAAGTTTAACGTGAATAAACCTGAGGCTATAGATTATTATTAACATCATTTAAAGGACAAAAATATTTTTTATCTGTGGTTCTATCAAGGTATTGGCTGCTTTCGGATTTGATGGCTAAATGGATATTACTTTCGAAGAGGTCGATTTAACTCCATCCATTATCAAGATCTACTTGAAAAGCATTTACAACCTATGTCAACTCTGACGTTTCGGCAGTCAACATAGAAAGTTTCTTCAATATTAATTTTTCTTTCACACGTCTGTACATCATTCTAACGATACAGCTGTTTAATTAGAAGTGAATGAAGTATCTACATTGGATTTTACAGCCCAATCTAAACCTCATAAAGAATGTGTAGGGATATTTAGTTGGAGGCATTTACAGTAACTGTGAACGGTACCATAGCGTTTCTTAACTGAAGCATCGATTTTAAATAAGTGGAATAACATGTCTGTAAACTTATTTCACACAAACTGGTTGACCAATGCCAACTCGAATAATTGATGTTATTATGAGTCATAATGATTCAATGACATTTTGATGTCGTTTTTCCTTGTTTAAATTGTGGCCACAATATTAAGTCGCAATTATTTTATTTATTTATTTATTTTGCGTTTTGCATATATTTTGATTAAATGAAATGTTTTTATGGTCAGACTTCTTCGCATGCAACTTTTAATTTTGTACTTGTATAGCGCATTTATTGCATATAACTCCTTTCCATTATTTTTATGTTAAATTATCTCAAACGACTTATAGACGAAACATTTTGTTAGGTACTTATAGATGATGGCAAAAATACATATAAATAATCTCGATTAAAACAATTCTATATTAATGTGACTAATAAACATTTGTTTAATTATAATTTTTTATTAAATAAATAATAGTGACTGAGAAATATCTAAAAGAATTACTGTTATATTTAATAAAAAAAATTATAATATAAATAAAATAAAAAAAATTTCCTCATACTTCTTAATATCTCAATCCTATAAATTTATATAAAATTTCGAACAGTAACTACCGATTATAATACTTATATTATTGTACCTAGGAAGATTTTACAAAATTTATATTACACACTATATACTATAGATAATTATAACAAGTCCATCATTATGAAATACAGTTATAATATTGTTAATTATGTAAAAAATAGAGAAATTTTCTAAATCTGTAGTTACAATATTGATGATATCATAAAAGGTCCTGTATTTGTTTTTTAAGAAATACTATTCATAGATTTGCTTCATGTGAAAATCTATTTTTACTACTTAGTTAATACAGTTCTAAAGGAAAATTACACTATTTAATGATAGTAAATATAAACAAATAAAATCTTACCACAAGGTGGTCCTACTATTAATAGTCTTGCTAATATATATTTATACTTCTATGAGAAAAAAAAGTCTGTAGGTAGTAATTTTATATTGTGTCGATATGTTGATGATTATGCAGTTTTTCAAAATAATTATAACTAAACCTTATATGTCTTTTTATCCATTTTACATAAAATAATTGCGAACTAATGATAATATTCTTGAAATTGAATACGCTCTGAGAAATTTATTTAAAACTTATAGATAGTAAACTATACAATAATATATATGAGAAAAGAGAAAATTTTAATTTTATTGTGAACAAGTTATCTTTCTTTTTTTTCTAGTACTTATATATTTACGTACATCTAACGTAAAATCTAGTTAGTAGTTTTAGATTTCCATAGAAATTTAATTAAATTTCACAATACTTGTTTTCTAGGTAATTATACTATTAATTTGCTGATTTTAATTAAAAATATAAAAAAAAATTGAAAATCAAAATGATTTACTTTTGCTTATTATTTTTGATTTTTTTAAATGTTTAAATTTTTTAATAACTGAGATGTAATTATGTTTCTTATTTTTTCATATTCGATTTTTAATATTTTATTTCCTAATAAATTTCATTAAAATGTTTTAAATATTATTTTTTTATATTATTTTATTTACAATAGTTTGTCTTTTGCCAATTGTTTTAACTCTGACTTAGGAATGCAAATGACGCAACCAGCTACAAATTTCCTTTCTGATGTGATAGGGAACTCTTCTTTTCTACCCACGTCATTTGCATTGTTATCGTGTTTTCTGAGTAAATTTTAGAACCTTTATGTCTGTTTTAAACCAAAAAGAAGTTTTAAAATAAGTATATTTAATTCTTATATGTTTTATTTATATAACATATTTATGCTTTTATGATGTGCATTATTTACTTTCCTAATGTTAATCTTTTTTTGAATATTATTATTGATTTTTGGTTTTTACCTTCCTATTAGAAAATATTTGCTGAGTAGGACAGTTGGATTCATAATAACTACTAGTATAACCTTAATTCGTAGTATAACCTTGCATCACAGTCTTAGGAATTGACAGTATGAAATGATTTTATTTCCAATTTCTCTATTGTTTACTGATTTTCATTTTTTGTTTTTGCTTTACTTATTTACTTTTGTAGTATTATTCTAAAATTTATTTCTTAGCATTTAATTTTGCGTCTTAGTGTCTTATTTCACTTTTAGAAATTAATTTTATTTTTAGTACCTTATTTCATTTTAAAATTAAATTTTAAATTTAGCATCTTATTTTTAGAACTTAATTTAATTTTTCATTTACATCGAGAAATTTCCATCAACAAAAGAATTACTCTCTTCGTTATACCAAGAATATTACAGCAAATGTGTACATCACACTGTTGAATGAAATAATAGTGCTGCCATTCAAAATTGCTTTTCTAAGGAGGTGGGGAAGGAGCTTTTTTCCAAAAGAATAATAATCGTTCCTTACTACTGGTAACACTCAAAATTCTCTACATAGTTTCGACATGTTACATTGGTCTGAGAGATCACCAGATCTTTCTTCCATCAGGAATGCTTGGGATGTTACAGGATGCCAAATCATGTCCATCCTCGCCCAGCACAGACAGTTGCTGATTTGATTGATCAAATGCACAAGTTATGGAACTCCTCCCAACTTGATATAATGAATGCAAATTTGCATGCATGCATTCCAATCACGGAGACTACAGCGTCTCCACCATTTCATATTCGAAATGGATCTTCTCACGAATGCTTTAACTTGTGACCATGAAACTTAAGTCTAATTGCCTTTCATTTAATCATAATTTACTTAAATATTACCACTAACTAAACAACCTTAAATAAATTCCATCCTCCAGATTAATTTTTAAGTTAAACAGTTCAAGTAAAAATATTAGAAAGCTTCCATTATATTTATAAATCAATAAAATAGATTAAATATTGCTTAGTGCATTGTTTGGGTAAGGAGCAAATATTAACAAGCATGTTGAGCTTCTTCTCTAATATATATATATATATATATGGGGGGTACTAAAGTAAAGAACAATATTAAAATTGAAATTTACTCATTTATGAAATAATATTTACAATACAAATAAATTTTTTCCTTACCAATATGAGTGAAGCAGAATATGCGAAAACGATGCAAAAATTATAAACAATCATGAGTGTTCGCAGATCGAACGGCTTCCTATCCTTCATAAAAGAGGGCCCGAGTCTTTTGACGAAAAGCACATATAAGAAACTGGATATAAACGGTAAATAATTGCTTTCAACCATAAACCATGTCCGTACGTAAGGATCTGAAATAGTTTTAGATGTTAATTGGAATTACAGGTAATTAAATGTGATAGTTGACCAAATTAATTGGAACCAAATGTATAAAATATGAATAAGGAAAATCATCATATAATCGAAGTTTCACAAATCATAAAGAAACTTTCTCAGATAGATTGTAATGCAATATAAATTGCTCTTATTATTCGCAATACGAACATTCTCATTTGACATTAATATTCGACTATAATCCTACGCATTATTGCATAACAATTGTATAAATTTTGTTATTAATGGCTTTAATGATCATTATATTATTGGCATTGACAAAGAGAGAGTTTAATAGAGAAGTATTAAAAAGTTAGATTTCTTATGGCTTTTATATTTAAGATATATTCAATACTTTATGAATGGTTCTATTGTGTCGAAAAGTGTTAGGATAGTTATTTTGATTATTACGCATACAGATGAAAACTTTTCGTAATAAATTTGGAATGAAATGTACACTTGAAATTGCCCATTTAAAGGGAAATCTCAATAGCAATTGATAACATAATTTGTTTTGTTTTTTTCATTCTTACCATTTACTAGAACATTTTAAAGTATTTGTAGAATACAATAATAAGTCAAAATTCAGTAGAAAAGCATTTTAAAAGGTTGAGAGTTTACACGGGAGTCCTTCTCCTTAAAAATCTTTGTTTTTATTCGAGAATTTCATTCAATAACTTAATTTTTTTTAAATAATATTTTTCTGAATGCAACAAAATTGGTACAGAAGTTTCGATGACATATGATTAACATTTACGAGGAAATTCGTGAATTTTGGAGAAAATTTTAACAAAACTTTTCAAAGAAAATCGATTATAGTGATGTATTCATTAAGTTTTCTAAATTTTCAAATCAGTACGCTTAACTGTAAATGTCGTTTTCGCGCAGTTAAATATTAATGAATATAACAGAATAAAATAGGTAAAATAAATACATCTACACAGTTATGAATGAAACGTTCAAAAAAGGGTACAAAACTCGTTAATTCGATGGTTCGAGAAGAAAGAATAAGGAGTGTCGTTCAGTGATGAGTGTTTTAAAACAGAAATTAAGATCTTGTTTTGCACTCTTACATCATTTTACATGACTATAAAATATATATTAAATATACAAATGTAAAAAATAAAAGACGTGATGCAATTTTAATTTTAAAATGCAAAAAATCCGAATGCCTCTTGTTGGAACAGGCTCTCCACAATGTTGAAATTCTCTAATATCTGTCAATATCTCTAAATTCCTAAAAATGTGAGGCTTTTCGAAGAAAGGTTCCTGGTATATCTTTGAAAATTGATTCTAAATGGCAAAGTGCACTTCTATTATTGCCATTACGAATTTTTACCTATTGTAATTGCTGTAATTATTTCATAACTTTTTCCTAGTGTTTACACCCATTAATGTTTCCTCGTTTCATCATTTCATATAAACAAAAACCAAAATTTAATGTGTGTTGTAGTTCCTTTTAAATTATATATATATAATTATTATTAAATACGTATCATACTTTCAGAGATAAACACAACTCGGGGATATATAACACTATCTTTTTATTTTTCTACTTCATAAATTAAAGAAACAAAAAATGTAGTGACAAGTACGGAACAAAATAACTGAATTTATATACATATCATTTTGGAAAAGAGCTTACCTCCGGAATGCAGAGTTTCTTTTATAGATTCAAATAGCTCCATTTTTAATACTGAATATTTGGCGTTACTAAAACATAAAAAGAATAATAACACATTTATATAAAAAAAATCTCAATAAATAAGCTAATTTCAGTTTCTGAATAATATTGATGTAGTCATTAAGAAAGATTTACATTTCGTGCGATTTGGCTGTTCATTGTTAAATTCTCTGAATATTTTCAGAACATTAACTGTATCAGAAACATGAATTAATTGATGAATTTCGTTGCTGTGATAAAAGTTCCATATTTTTAATAAAATGTTAGGTAAGCTGTGTACACATTTAAATAGATGAAATATTATTTTCTTTGCTGTCACAGTACGCAGTTTGACAATTCTTTACTAGTAAGTAATTAGACTTAAATGTTAAAAAATAAGAAACAAATTTTGCATTCCAGACAGTATATGAATTCAAATAGTTCCTTGGAGTTAATTCAATGGAATAAAACACAAACTGTAAAAAAACAATATGTTCTCTTTTCATTCACAGGTATTCTTTTTAATTACAATCATACGTTCTTCAAAAAAATCAACAACGCAATTTTAGTAATCTTTATCATGAACTTTTAGATTTGTCAATATACGTATTAAAAATATTTCATGCCAAAAAACACCTATACTCTCGTTTCGATAAAACTACTTTGAAAGGTTTGTTTTTATTTTCGATATTTTTACTGGATAATTTTCTTCTTTTTATTCAATCATAAAACACAGAAAATTTGAATTTTTATAAACAACTCTTTTATGCTATTTGAAAACAAATATACTTGCCTTTTGTTTCAAATATATATATTTTTTTTATTTTCCAATTTTTCTCTGTTAGAATTTGAATTCATTATAGTCAATTAATTTGATTGTAGAATATTAATAAATGTTTTGTAAATTTTTTTAAATATTTTCTTAAAAACAAATGGTTCATAATTTGTAAAAATAGAAACAATAAACACAAAAATTACCGAATATAAGGAATAGATCATATATATATAAATGCATTTTAAATTTATAAAAACCTCTTAAATTTATAATTATTGTAAATCACTCGCATTTAGAAATAAAAATATTTATCATTTTTTTCTCTTTATGTAAATTTTGAAAAATCTTTGTTACAAATTTTTCAAAACTAAAAGTATTGAGATATAAAATTAAAGTTTAATAATCATAAAATTAAACGAACAAATTTTCCTTAATTCGAAATAATTACTTAGTAATTGTATCCAATAGTTGTACTGGATATAATTTAATTACATTTAAAATCAATATTCAAATAAAATATTTAATTAAATTTTATATTACCTTCATCGAAGCTCTTTACTAATGAAAAGATTGAAGTCAAGTTTGGTGCGTATATTTTTTGTAGAATTAATTGTAAATAGGAATCTTACGTTCGTTAGAGTATTCGATTTAATGATTTTACTTTTCTTCCCAAGGTAACCATATAAATGATAAACATCTATATAACATATTAAACGTAGCGAAAAGTACTTAAATTAGCAAACACTGTGCTGTTGAATAACTTCTGAATGAATAACGTTTGCAGTTGCAAATGAGATATTTAAGAAGCAATTTTCTCAAGGTTATTACGTATGGCTCATTACATTCGTTCGATCTGGGGAGGTTCATCTGATTCACGTAATATTAGCAGAAGTATAATAACCTTCATTCTCATGAGGAAAGGAGAATATAACTTCGTTCAATACCCTGCGTACTTTAATTTTGATTTTCTGGAGTTCATTCGGCGACAATCTTATATTTATACAAAGCAACAAAGTTTAATGAATATGACTTCACACTTATTGTTACTCATTCAAGTAATTTAGATTTAATGATTGAATTTATTTTTGCGGGAAAAAATAATTTCTTATGAATTATGTTACAGCATGAAAATTAATACGCAGTTTGTGAAACACTTACTGACGTAACTCTAAAAAATGTTCACGGGCAAATTTCTTCCATTCGAACCAAAAGGATTTTCTCCTTAATTACGATGAAAGCAATCAAAATTATTTTTTAAAAAAGAATTTATTTATTACCTGGCTCATATACATGAATAATTCATTTCAAAATGGTAATTCTTAATTCCTTTTGTGGAAGTGTAGCATATTGTATATTGCTACATTTTAAAACTTATCGCATTAATCAATTCAAATGTTGCCGCGTAACGTCAAATATAACTAATGAATATTCCTTTTTAAAAAGTCAAAAAAGAAGTTATACTTTTATATGTACATATTAATATTGATTACTATATTCTTAGCAATTATTTTAAGTCTAAAAAGCACTGTGAATACTTAAAATGAATATACAAAAGTTAAATACAGAATGTTAGCAGAGACAATAAGTTCCTCATTTTGTCACAGTAAATATTTTTTATAAAATTATCCCAAAATTTTTCTTCTTAAGTTTAATTATTTATTGACTTTTTTTTGGATTTTAAAGATTAATTTTTTTGAATCATGAACAACAAACTCGAATAGTTCGTTTTCATCTCGCTTATTGTCTACATTCGAGTACCTTCGCGTAATCAAATGAAGTATCGAAGAAAATTACAACGAGAGTTAAAAAAGTTCATCACATTTGTTCCCCCATAGATGGCATCTTTGTGAAATAAGAGCGAAAATTTCGTTGACGATAATTAAGCTCCACGGTTTCCAAATACAAATGATAGAATTACTCTAACTCCACGTATCAATGGACACACCGCTGTAAACTATAAACATAATTACGAACCAGAAGAGTCGTAATTTCTATGTTATAGTATATGGATGCTACTGCTATCGAAATACAAATTAATAACTTTATCTCATTGAGAGTAGTTGTTTCTGCTTTTGCTCGTAATACACCTTTAAATAATCACTAATTTCTGGATCAGGATCTTTTGAATAATTATCAATTCTGGCCAAAGCGTGATCATTGCTGGAGACATGAACGCTAAGCAATGGCATTAGAACAACGCAAGTTCAAATTCTTTCGGCTTTAAACTCAAAAATTTAAAAAGCAGAACACAAAATTTAAGGATTGTCGCAACGTACTCTCCTACATATATTAATCCACTCTCTAGACCAGAAGCTAGAGATTGAAATATTGATCTTGCAATTTTCAAAAATATCACCTTCAATTATATCAGAGAGGTGCATGATCTAAGCTCAGATCATCTCCCAGTTATTTTAACTCTGCTTTTATCAAAATTGCAGAGCAACTCTACACCAATTTGGATAATTTTCGCTTTGTTTTAAATTGAAACCGCTTTCTATCTCCATTTCCTCCAGTAATTTAGGTCTCGAAAACGAAAACTGGAAAAATGTTAGATATTATCTCAGAGGCCATTGTGGCAGCCTCAAAACAAAAATTTAAGTCTCCTCCTCTCCGGCTTCCCCCTGAAAATCAGAACCAAAATTCACCTCAGAAATTATGTGCTGAGATTTTGGCAAATAACTAGAGATCTGGAACTAAAAACTGAGCTCCGCTCACTCAACAATGAGATTTCGAGAGAAATCAAACGCTTTTCTCCAAACAGATAAGAGTCTCTCGCCAGATACAAACACTTCTTTGAGGACAGCCTCCCTACTCAAAAATTATTTTCACCCCATTGCGCTCCTGAAGGGTGCTTTCGGAACAAGTTACAGCTGATAGCCTTCAGAAACAATTTGAACCTAATCAAGACACAGATAACCTCAGATTCTCTGTTCGCACTCAAAGGATAGTCCAAAATCTTTTGGCTTCCCTCACATATCTAAATTTAGAACCAGTCCAAGATAGCGAAATTATGGACTTCATTTACAATCTGAAAATTAAAAAAGCACCAGGATTGGATCTCATATCAAATAGCATCCTTAAAAATCTCCCTCTAAAATTTATTTTTCTTTTTACGCTACTCTTCAATTTTCTTATAGAGAACTGCTATTTCCCAAAGGCTTGAAAAACTTCCTTGGTGGCTCTAATTCTCAAGCCAAATTCTAACGATGAAAACCCTCAAAATTATCACCCGATATCTCTGCTCAGTTCACGGAGCAAAGCATATGAATTTGTTCTTTTGAATCGCCTGAACCATATATGCATAGCTAGGAATAAGATTATTCCCCAGCAGCATGGCATCGTCACAAAGTGCTCCACGGTAACTCAGTTGCTTAGAGTTTCTGAACAGGTTCAACATGGCTTTTCAAAAACACCAAACCGTGGAAATGCTTTTCAGGGATATCGCTGAAGCATTTGATAAATTTTGTCATGAAGGATTTATTTTCAATCTGATGTGACTTGGAATTTCGGACAATTAATCAAAACTATCCACTCGTTCCTGGACTCTCGTAGTTTTCGGTACGAGTGGAAAATGTAGTCTCATCCTCCGGATAAATTCCCAGGGCGTACTGCAAGGAAGTATTTATCAACAAAATCATTTTCCTGCGCGTAAATGACATTCCGAATGCTGCAAACATTCATTTAGCCATGTACGCCAACGATACTGCCATCATGTTCCAAAATATCTGCAATCGGAAAATTATTAGTAGTTTGCAGAACTATATCTCTCGACAACAGCTCCAATTCATTGACTAGAAAATTAAAATCAATACATCAAAAGGCGCTTGCCTCGTCTTCACGAAACAACGGTGCAATAGGCTATTTGCCAACTGTCACCATTTTTGACCAACCCATCCCCTGGATTACTGAGCACAAATACTTAGGCTTAATTTTAGATTGAGAACGCGATTTTAGATTTAACGCAAAATTAACATTCGCCCAATATATCTGAGCTGTTTATCAAAAAGCAGTTGGAATGAGTAGGATTCTTACTGGCTTGATTTCTCATAAGAACAAGTTGGCTATCAAGCACAAGCCTTAGCTCTATAAATTAATATTGATACGTATTATGTGGTATGCATTCCCCATCTAGGTGGTAGCTGCAACAAAACATTTGAAACGACTGCATGTATTCAAAATATTCAATTCTTAGGAAAATTGCAAATGCTTCTCGGTTTGTACGGAACGAAGACCTACATAAAGATCTTAAAATGGAACCAATGTTAATTAAAACGCAGTCACAAAACTCTTTCAAAAATTCCTCAAATGCATAATGAATTGCTTCAAAATCTACCTGCATATGATCCTTCAGTATCATCATCGGAAAAAAAGATACCATGAGCTGTTCTCGAACACCAAAATTAACACTTCCCAGTCCTAAAAAAGACTGAAAACTCCCTTAGGCAATTCCTTAGTGATATACATAGCGTTTTTAAATTTTCGTAGCAGTAGGATTTCAAACACATTAAAAATCTAGTCATCTAAGCCACGTTGTGTTTCGCGATTAATTTTCGATAATTTTCCTAAGTTTTTAAAATCTTTCTTATCATTCCTCGAAATTTTTCAAATAAAAACACTTTTCTCTCCCAACAAAAGTTGCTAGCATAACTAGTGACCTCTGGTAGGAGAGAGAAAATTCTCTCTTTTCAGTATCTTTATCGTCGCGATTTTAAATTTTACAACTGTTTCGGCCTTTAAAATTCAGAATTTTTCATTTACCGCACTTAAAATTTATTTCATTCAAATTATTAAATTTTTATACCTTAAAACACTTATCAAAATCCCAAGGACAACACATAAAATCGTAGTAAGAGCACTCTGTTTCGAATCCAATCTGAAGTCCCACCCTCTTTAAATTATGAACTAATGTGGTTGGCATTTCATTAGTTGACTTTCCAAACTGGTCTCTCAACTCTTTTAATTCTTAAATAATGAGCAGAGGGAGGTCTGCTGATTTTCTAGACTTTTTTTTGCCTTGAGCCTAAATTTTGCTTGAAACTTAGTTATGAAAAAGTAACTAATTCTGTTTCTTTTTTTTTAAATTTAACTTTATGATGAAAGGGTAGATTTAAAATATAATAAATAAGAACCTCGTATTTCACGGCCATTGCCTGTTGCTCTCCATGGTTTCCAACGATAGCAATTTCATTTGAATAGTGGTAACCATTTCCGCGTAATATGAGAACAAATTGGCTCGTCACCTGGAAATTTATTCCAACGTTGAAGTACACTTAACAATACGTTTTTGTGGGCAAAGATTTTCACGTGTACGGAGATTCATCGTGAAATATCGGCAGTGCATGTGCCACATGTAATTAGCATGTCAAGCCATTGGGAAATGGTGCCTACAGTTCTAAGATAACTTCACAGACTTAACCGATGCGGAAAGACGAGAAAGGCCTATAACCGTGAACGCATTAAATATGAGAAACATAAAGTCCCCCTCCCATCAGTGGGTAAAGTCGTGGCTACGGTTCTTTCCCAATTACGAAGGAGTTGTTTACGTAGAAAGTCCGAACCACATTAATGCTAAAACGTACTGCGAAACACTGAAAAGTTTGCACGAAGTTGTGAAAAATGTGAGTAGCGAAAACTTAAAAAAAATGCATTGCCCTCTTACATGACAATGCAAGATCTCACAAGCACGTGAAACACAATACTTCACAATTTTGTATAGGATGTATCGCAGCACACGCACTTCTACCTTAAACAATCCCGATACGGTACTCTTCGTCTTTCATGTGTTCAGCAAGCTCAAAGAACATTGGGTGGAATATAATATTCCTACATGCCCAGGTTCAAACAGCTGTTCTAAACTGGGTCCAGGACCAAGGAGCGATTTTGTGCCATCCGGGCATTGAACTATTTGATCAACTTTCAGACAAATATCTGCAGCGACTGGGAGATTATGTAAGGAAATAGTGTGTTGTAATATGTGTATCATATTACATTGTAGTTCATTTCTCAATAAAGTGTTTTGGACCTACATTGCTCGAGTATAACTTACTTTTTAAATGCCCTCTTGCACAATTTAAAATGTAATTAAATGAGTAAGATATCAACTTTCTTGCATAAAATGTAATTTCAACTAAGTTTCAAACTGAGCTTTGTAATAATTTTATAAAGCTATATTATCCAGATATTAGCTATGTAGTTACATTATTAAAATATATAACTGAGACAACGATACTATTCTATAATAAATTAAATAATACATTGAAAGAAATGAATTAATATTATTACCAATGAACTCTTCTGAACGATCCTACTATAGCTGCTTATTGATTGGAATCATAAAGTTATAATGTAATCTATATAAATAAAAATGTAATGTGTGTTTGCTCAAAGCCTCAAATCTCCGAAACTACTGGAACATTCGATCCGAAATTTCGACATAACGTTGCATTTTAATCTGGACGGGCTTTTATGTACTTATTATTTCGAAATTCACTCTAAATTTTTTTGAAATTTAATTTTTAGTGATTTTTCGGTGTTATGACGTCATATGATGTCATGTTTCTCTCTGAATGCGAAAATTTATATTTTACGCACAGTTTTTTCGGGATAATTACATATTTTGACTATAATTATGATTATCGATTGGAATATTTATCTATTTTTTTTTGTTCTTTGATACTTAATTAGGATTATTTCTCGAATAAATCATTTTTTATTGATTGTTCTTTTAACAACTAAAATTTCGTTTTGTAAATTTGGCAACATTCGAATAGTACTATCACGAGATGCTTAAGTTTGGATTTGAAGACATTGATTTTGGTCGTTAAGCCTCTAGGATCATCAAAAAATGGCGAATTTGAAACTTGGAATACGGTTGAAAGTTGTCAAAATATACGAATAAATCTAAAATCATTGGAAAATAACTCCACAAAAAAAAGAAGAAGATTATTACAGCATTATTTTTACGGAAAGGGCGAGGTCGTTGCTCTTTTGATACTTTTTCGATACGTTCATCGTGATAATTTCTTATACTGCATTCTTAAAGAATTTGGAAAGAACAACTGTTCTTCGTATTATATTCTACGACGAGTGCTCTTCTCCGGCCACGGGCTGACGCTAAGCAACGGCTATATTTTTCAACATCGGCGGCGACGCTCGAATTTCGACATTTTACGGATTACCAGTGGATTTACCAGAAAACCTTTGTTGCAGTATATTCCACAGTGATTATTACCAACCACCAACTCTTTTTTATTGGGTTTAAACGTTTATTTATTTTTTAAGTAGAGTAAACTCTACTTGTGCTTCAGCGTGCTTGTACGTGCGTAAAGATATTAAATTTGGATTACCTTGGATTTTACAACTAATTTGAATACCAGCATGGAACCAGACTATTCTGACGAAGAAATGAACTCCAAAGAAAAGGAAATAAGTGACGTTTTATTGCTCATTAGCGAATTTAATGTCAGTGAAATTAACATTGCTATTGATAATGTAACGCAATATGACGAATGCTCTAATATGAGCGAATCTCTCGATAACTTAATTTCTGAAATTTGTGAAGTTAATATAAAAAATTCGGACTATTTAATTAAAAAAGCTCTGATTATAGGATTGGCCCTAAAATGCTCTAAAAAGCTTAACAAAATCATTTTTAGAGATATGCAACAGCATATTAAATCCAAAGAGGACGAAGTACATATTCTAAAAGAGCGCCTTGTGGCACTCGAAAAATTGGTAACAACAAATTCTGAAAAATTAGTAACAACAAATACTGAAATTCAAAAAACAGCCACATCTAAAATTAATAAAATTAAAAAAACAAAAATCTCCCCTCAAAAAACGCAGGGGAAGAAAAAGAGTAAAACAGATGATAAATTCGCTTTACAAACTCCTGTCGAACTTACAAATAAATTTTCAGCCTTAGATGTTGAGGAAAAAACTGAAACATTAGAAATTGAAGAATTTCCTGAAATTCAAAATGAAAAGGTTATTTCCCCAACTAATGAAAACCGTGAGGAAACTGACGAACCAACACTTGTCGAAAAAAAACAAAAAAGAGTTCCACCAATAATGATTGACGAATCACTAAACACGCCAGCCCTTTTGGACGAGATTAGTGCTATTGTCCGCGCGAAAATACAGGCCAGAATGACAAACGGAAAACTTAGAGTTTTTCCCGAATCAATCGACGCACACCGAAAAATACAAAATTTCATCTCCGTTAAAAAACTAAAATCACATACATTTGAAATGCAGAACCAGAAACAACTGAAAATCATAATTAGAGGTCTGCAAATTGACTATAACGAAGAAGAAATAACTGAAGAAATAAAAAACCAGGGACCCATCCCAGAACACATCAGCCTTTTAAAAAGTCGACGCACAAACACAAACATGCCTCTCTTCCTAGTCGTACTTAATAAAAATCCAGTTAACCAAGACATTTACAATATCGAACATATAGGCTACTTCAGAGTCAAAATTGAATCCCTGAAAAAAATACTATTCCACCTCAGTGCTACAGGTGCCAGCAGTTCTATCACCACAGTAGGTTCTGTAATAGAGAACCTAAATGCCTAAAATGTGGTGAAAAACATCTAACCAAAGACTTCCAAAAATCTTCCAAAACTCCGCCCAAATGTGCGCTCTGCGAAGGGCCACATCCTGCAAACTATTCCGGTTGCCCAAATAACCCTCAAAATTACAAACCAAAACCAGTCAAAAATGTCTGGGAAGAGAGGAAAAAATTACAAGAAATCCAAAACAATAAACAAGCAATTCAAAACCCAGGAAACACAAACTCCCAAAACCAATCGGCCATAATGCTTCAAATGTCCCAAATGATGGCACAGATGAGCAGTATGTTCCAAATTCTTCAGAGCTAAATACAACCAACATTTAATGGGTAAACATAACAGTAACATAAGAAGTCTGAGAATTTTTAGCTGGAACGCTAACGGAGTTAAAGGGAAACTTGACGAGCTTAAAACTTGACGAGCTTTCTTGGATCCCGATATTATCGGGATCCAAGAAACTCACCTCAGACCTTCTGACAACATTAAAATAACTAATTATACATGCCATAGAAATGACAGATTAACACATCGGGGTGGGGGAACAGCCATATTCATTAAAAATTCTATAAATCATTATATTTGTGATAACACCACCAACAGTCTCGAAAACACTACCAGCAATTTGCGTCTTAACGACAATAGCACTATCTCCGTTGCATGCATCTACAGACCTCCACATGGTGTCATTAGTACCATGGAGCTCGACACTTTTTTCCTAAGCAACAACAAAGCCATTCTCTTCGGGAACTTCAACGCCAAACACCCTAGTTGGAACGTGGGACCGTCCAACAGAAAAGGTAAAATCCTCTACGATTGGGCACTGAATAATTACATAGAAATATTTGTACCCAATGCTCCGACCCATTTTGCAACCAATAATCCAAATAATTCAGTTCTTGATATTGCATTCGCAAAAAATCTTGCACTTGATAATATTGATTCCATTAATGTACTTAGAAGTGACCATAACCCGGTAATCATTGATCTTCCCCTCAACAACTCCCACCCCCCCATTCTCAGAACCATAAAAAGTACTAATTGGATTAAATTCCAAGAAGACATTTTTAGGAATATGGAAGGCAATCCCAAAATTGATGCAAATAATATCGAAGAAGCCATCAAAAATTTTAATATCAAAGTCACTCAAGCAATCAACGCTGCAAGTGTTACAAAAACTATTTCTACTCCTCATCTCAGGCTCCCTCCAAACTTTAGAGAGCTTATCAAAATTAAAAATAGGTTTCTCTCAAGATACCAATCAACAAGAGATCCAATCTGCAAAAGGGAAATGAACGCCCTTCAAAGACAAATCAAGGAGCTAATCAATAACCCCAAAAATAAATCTTAGAGCAACCTACTTAAAAATTTTAACCCTGAGGACAACTCTCTGTACAACATGCAAAGAAAATTATCAAGAAGACCAATTGAAATTCCTCCTCTTCATGGTCATCAAGGAATTGTATACACTGACAACGAGAAGGCAGAAGTCTTCAAATATATCCTCGAGGACACCTTCACAGAAAATAGTGATCCATACGATGTTGAAACTATCGAACGAGTAGAAAACATTGTGCAGAAGTTCCTTAACAACCAAAATTTAGACTCCCCTCCACCTCTCACCAATCCAAACGAAATTAGCAATGTCATTAAAAAACTTCCAAATAAAAAGGCTTCAGGATCGGACAACATTCCAAACTACGCACTAAAACTCCTACCTCTTAATGCTCTTACCCACCTCACCAAGATTTTTAACGCCTGCTTAATTCATAACTACTTTCCCAGTTGCTGAAAAAACTCTAGAGTAATAATGCTCCCCAAACCTCAGCAAAATCATAAATTCCCGTTGAGTTACAGACCAATTAGTCTGCTTTGCAACACTGCTAAAGTCTTTGAAAGAATCCTACTAATTAGGATTAAAACCCACATTTCAGTCACAAACTGTCTCCCCCCGGAGCAATGCGGTTTTAGG
Organism: Nephila pilipes; assembly: GCA_019974015.1. Classification (NCBI taxonomy): domain Eukaryota; kingdom Metazoa; phylum Arthropoda; class Arachnida; order Araneae; family Nephilidae; genus Nephila; species Nephila pilipes. Next base: position 28,317 of record BMAW01015350.1, on the reverse strand, counting down.
GAGGGTCACTCAACAACACATCAACTCATAAGGGTCACCAATATCATTAACGAATGGTTCGTCCTAAAACGTCATACCATCGGGGGTCTTCTTAGATGTTAGAAGAGCCTTTGATAAAATGTGGCATGACGGACTTATTTTTAAATTAATCAAGCTAAATTTTCCAAACTACATTATCAAAATCATCTACCACTTTTTAAAAAATAGAACTTTCAGTGTCAGGGTCAATAAGCAGCACTCTACCCTGGGCAGGATTCATGCGGGCACCCCGCATGGAGGGGTCATCTCGCCTCATTTGTACAATTTGTACACGCATGACTTCCCACACCACCCCAGTTTAGCACATGCCTTTTTGCAGATGATTCTGCGGTGTTAGCCCAGGGCTTCAACATCAAACTAACACTAAAAACTATGAAAAATTACCTACACACCCTCGAGGAATGGCTTACTCACTGGAGAATAGCAATAAGTGTCGAAAAATCACAGGCAATACTGTTTCACAAAGGCAGACAAAAAACCCCACACAACCTTAATCTCTTCGACGAAGAACTCAGTTGGGTGTTGGTGGTAAAATATCTGGGTGTGCACCTTGATCAAAAATTAACTTACTCCAAACATATTAAACATCTAAAAGATAAATTCTGGAATAAAATACATCTCTGCATCTCTTTAATTGGACGACACTCATAACTTTCTCTCAAAAACAAAGTTTTACTCTACAAGCAGATTTTGCGCCCAGTTATCACCTACGCCTCCCCAGTCTGAGGGGCTGCTGCCCCGACCCATCTGAAACATATTCAAACCCTACAAAACAAAATTCTTCGAATTATGACAAACGCTCCATGGTACATCAGGAACTCTGTCATCCACAATGACCTGAAAGTAGAAAAAATTGAGGAGTTCATTACTAAACTTTCTCGAAATGTCTTTCTAACTATTGAAAATCACCAAAATCCCTTGATCAGAGCACAAACAATATTTACAGAAGTAAACCTAAAACAAAATTTCGCGTACAAAACTACGAAAAGGTCTCAACCTCTCAAACCGCCGTATATTCATTTTATCAATAAGTGCTAAATCTTTGCTGACAAAAGTTCGTTGATAGCCGATAAAGCATCACTTATCCCCCCACACACACACCTGTGGAGGTTGTGGAAATGGTTGCAGATTTACTGTAAACATTTATACTAAGACCCCATAGCTTAGACTCAATTATCTTAATTTCTAATTTACTTACCCCCCCCCCTTTTTTTTTCTTTCTTTTTTCTTTTTTAACTTTCATTTCTTAAATTCAAATTCTTAAAACTCTAATTGTTCTTGTTAAATTTTTACCATAGGATACACTGAGCAGAAGCGGCAATCTTGCTGGCGCTCGATTGCCATCTAATTTTAGTAGTAGTAGTACGAGATGTTTATGATTTTGCTTACAAATTACTACTTACTTTTTCAGTAATTTCACGCAGAATTTATTTATTTATTTATTAATATTTTTACAAATCAAAACTTCGCATTGATAAGGGTAGTTCAGTTCTTCTTACTGCAATTAACGTAAGTATTGTATTTTGGTAGTCTTATGTTAATCGAGTCATTAATGATACTTCCAGTTCTCTGTTACATTTCGAATGTAGACAGTCAGCTTAATTATTTTGTGATACATTGCATTGCTATTGAGCTGTGACTCTTATGAAAGTGTTGATTTTGTTTGAGTATAGTTTATTTTTTCATTGTTCTTCATTTAGTTTTTTAATTGTTTTTCTTATTTCTCAGTGCAATTGGTGAGAATTCTGTTCTGTTAATTAATTTTCTTTTGAATTCAAACTATATAGTGAAATTGACCTGTTTGGAGCGATATGTTGAAGAGGGATGAATATTCTGTTTCCCATTGAAATTGAGCTGTGTTTATTGTTTTACGTTTGAAGTTAAGTATTTTGTTAGTATTTTTATTTTTTCCCTTTATGTTCCAGATATATAAGCAGCAATGAAGCTGTATGGCGAATTCTTTCGTTTCCTATACATGAACGAAGTCCTGCCGTTGTTCACTTAGCAGTACATCTAGAAAATGGACAACGTGTTTATTTCACAGCTACAAATGTACAACAAACAGCCCTAAATCCACCAGCTACAACATTAATCGCTTTCTTCATGTTATGTCAGAATGATGCATTTGCGAAAACACTGCTATATTCGGAAGTGCCTACTTATTACACATGGAATGCGAGTAGAAAAGTATTTGAGCGGCGCAAACACTGTGAGCAGATCATAGGAAAACCTGGCATATTTAAAGAAACGACTATTGGCAGACTATACCCTGTACTTCCAAATCAGGATGAATGTTTCTTTCTACGTATGCTATTGGTAAATGTGCCTGGTCTAGTGTCTTTCCAACAACTGAGGACTGTCAATGGGGTTACACATTCCACTTTCCGCAGTGCATATCATGCTCTAAATTTATTGGAAAATGACTTACACTGGAATTTATGTATTAATGATGCATGCAACATGTTGCCGCCAAAGCAAATTCGTGCATTGTTTGCAATCGTATTGACTGCCTGTTCTCCTTCATCTCCTACAAACTTATGGGAGAGATATAAATCACACATAGCAGAAGATATTTTTCATCGAATGTGCAGAGAAAATTCTAATATGGGCATTGATTTCACAGCAGAATACTATAATGAAGCATTGATAATGATTGAAGATTTGTGTTTAGCAATTGCAAAGTTCTCAATCAGTTGGGAATGACATCAACAACTCGATCTGCTGCTGCTTCATTTGATGTAGAACTGTGTCGCAAGCAAAACTACAACATAATAGATATTTTGTCCTATATTTCATCAAATATTCCTAAGTTAACGCATGAACAAAAGCTCATTTATGATCAATTCATAGTGGGAACGGAAAAATCTTCTTAGATGCGCCTGGAGGAACTGGTAAAACATTCCTAATCAAATTGATTCTGACAGCAGTACGATCCCAAAATGACATAGCCTTAGCTCTTGCGTACTCAACATTGTTACCAGGTGGAAGAACAGTTAATATTAAGAACCAGTAATATTGCTTGCTGGAGATTTCAAGCAAACATTACCTGTAATTCCTCGATCAACACCAGCAGATGAAATAAATGCTTCTTTGAAACACTCTGCTTTGTGGCGACATGTGAAGACCTTGAAATTAACTACAAATATGCTTGTCCAGTTGCAAAACAATCGATCGGCTGAAATTTTCTCAAATCAATTGTTGGATACTGGAAACGGAAAAGTGTCAGTATATTTGACCTCAGGGAAAATTTTATTGCCTCATAACTTCTGTAATTTGGTGACATCCATAGGAGAATTGGTTGAAAGAGTATTTCCTAACATTCAAACCAATTTTAAGAATCCCAATTGGCTGAGTGAATCCCAATTGGCTGCGTGATTCTTGCTGCCAAGAACAAAGACGTCTACCAGATTAAGAACATTATTCAGTCTCACATTCAAAATGAGACAGTCACCTATAAGTCTGTTGACACTGTCGTGGAAGTAGATGAAGCAGTGAATTACCCTACAGAATTTTGAATTCACTTGATCTGTCAGGAATGCCGCCCCCCCTACTGCAGTTGAAAGTTGGTGTGTCAATTATGTTGCGAAATATCAACCAGCCAAAGGTGTGTAAAGGTATGCGGCTTGCAGTAAAAAAAATTAATGAGCAAGATCATCGAGGCAACAATTTTGACAGGACCTTTAAATGGTGAATATGTCCTCGTTAATCGCATTCCTATGATACCAACAAATATGTCATTTCAGTTTAAGAGATTGCAATTCCCAATTCGATTGGTATTTGCAATTACTATCAATAAAGCTCAGGGGCAATCTTTAGAATTTTGCGGCTTAGATTTAGAGGCAGATTGCTTCTCTCATGGACAATTATATGTTGCATGTTCCAGAGTAGGCAAACCAGACAATCTATATATCTACACTGAAAATGGAAAAATAAAGAATGTTGTGTACACTGAAGCATTGTAAAGTTAACCATTTTCTCTCAAGGATTCCAGGGTAGAGCCATTTCCGATTTGTGTATATCTTAACTGTTTAAGACTGTTTCTTTTTATTTAAATTAATGTAATTTTTTATCTGTTTTGGGCTGTTTATCATTTCTATGTTTTTTACTATTTTATGAACTGCATGAACCTTTTTATATATTTTTTCATTTAATTTATTATGATTATTTCTTATTTATTTCTGTGATTTGCATTTAATTAATTTTTATTTATGATTGTTTCTTATATATTTTTGTGATATGTATTTATTTTGGTTTGCTACTATTTTATGAACTACATTAACCTATTTATATATATGTATTTAATTTATCATTATGATTTTTTTTTGTGATTTGCATTTATATAATTTTTGCTTATGATTATTTCTTATAAATTTTTGTGATTTGCCAATGCATTTAATTGTCGCATTGAATCTTAAAATGTTCTAAAAGAATGCTATCCCACATGGTGCAGTTGAAATTTAGAGTGCCAATTATGTTGCGAAATATCAACCAGCCACAACTGTGTAATGGTTCGCGATTTGCAGTAAAAATATGTATATATGTTAACTGTTTAAGACTGTTTTTTTTATTTAAATTATTGTAACTTTTTTATCAGTTTTGGGCTGTTTTATCTTTTCTGTATGTTTATTAATATTTTATGAACTGCATGAACCTATTTATGTATTTTTACATTTAAATTATTATTAAGGTTAAATCTCTGTAATTAAACGAGACTATCCATTAAAGAAAATTATGCCCGTTATGAGATTCACAATTGGCTAGATGGACAAACACTTTCCTTTTCATTTAACCGGACTGAGCCACAGCAACGCGTGGCAAAGTACAGCTAGTTTAAAATAAAGTAGTTTGTATTGATCACAATTTTACCGGTATATTCGTGTCAAATAATCTATTTTATATGAGGAATTTTTTGAATTTTAAATAAATTTAGAACTGAAAATGTTTACAATGTTCTTTGTTTACAATGTTTGTTCTTTCATAACAGGTCTCAGAATGTCGTTGACGTACCGCTGTGCTGTTAGTGTGCCTCTAAAGCTGACCAAAGGGTTCCAGCTATCAAGCGCACCCCAGACTATAACTCCTGGTTGAGAGCCTGTGTGGTGTGCAATAGTGAAAGCAAAATTGGCACGCTGCCCTGAGCGTCTCCAGACACTTTTTTGATTATCGTCAGGACACAGTTGGAAACGGGATTCGTCGCTAAACACTATACGTCTCCAGTAAACTTCATTCCTGCCTGATAGAAGCAAGCACCACTGTAATCTGGCTAGACAGAGTGCAGGCAGGAGTGATAGGTAGCGTAGCGGAAGGTACAAGTGTATATTTTACACTATAAGCCCGTCTGTGAATGGTCTTGGTGGAAACTCGCGTGCGGGTCACACGTCCGATGGTTGATAACAATATATCAAGCCCTGCGACAGCTGATCTGACAATCAATCTGCCTTCCCGATCTGCTGTGGCCCTAGGTCGATCCCTACCATCATGAAGCTGAAAGCTGCTACTGTCCTCCCATTCTTGCCACCATCTTCTATCGCCGCATCGCTTCGACCCGTATGAAGAGCGATTGTCCGATTTTCTCAACCTGCCTCTTTCAATCCAATGATACAACCTCTTTTAAACTCTGACAGTTACTCGTAATGAGCTCGAATTCTGCAGCGAGGCATTTTTTTCAATCGTTGAAAGTTATCCAAATCGCAATGTAACAGAAAATTTGACCATCAAGTTGAGAATCACTTCTGATATACACCTGCTGAGTAGGCAATTCTGATGCGTTGGAGGTCCGCTATTCATTCATTGGACACCAAATTTTAATTATTTGCATGTTCTGTCCAAATGTCGTTGCATACGAAATTTCATTACAATCAAGTACTCCTTCTTGGTGCATCGATTTTTTTTTGTTATTGAGTGTTTATATATATATATGTGTGTGTGTGTGTGTGTGTGTGTGTTTGTGTGTGTGTGTGTCTAGATATATGAGTAAATAACAGAGGAATTTGAATTTTTTACTGTTTTTAATAGCGTGAAAGTAAAGTACATGCGAGATAATCTGTATGAAAGTGAAGTGTTGCAATTAAAAGACACATTTAAGATTTTAAAAAGTAATAAATTTCAATTTTTTAAATAGAAATCCCATCATACAAATAGATACAATCTTTGTTTCGATAACTGTATAATATGACTTCGTGTACAGGAAAGAAGAAGCAATTAACTATCATTAAGAAATATTTGAAGTAAAATTCCGAAAAATGACTTCAGTTTATGCAATGTATGTAAACTTATATCTTGGGATAATTAAGCAAATTACAAAATTTTAAAAAGAAAATGTAATTTAAATGTAAAAAATAGAATTAAAAATTTAGAAAAACATGTAAACATGTGTTAATATTAATGTAGAATTTCAATTTCTATCAAAGCCTATGTAAATTTCTGTACAATGGGACTGTATTTGAATCAGAATTCTACTACGCGTCTCGACTTGAGCAAACCAGCAATGAAACCTTCGACCATGATCAATTCGCAACTGTCAATAAACAATGAATTAACTTCTTTCTCTGGATAAAGAAAGATTTTAGCGATGCAAGTGAATTAAATTTTTAAACATTTATTATAGATAACAGAAATGTTTTCCTTTAAAAATGAAATTTGTATTTCTTTGAAGTTTCTTTCTTAAAATGATGCCATTGGTTACTTTTAATAAATCTTGAGCTTGTTTTTAAAAAGGTACAATAACCGGGAAAATTTTCTGAATTTTGAAACATTTTTCTCAGTATTTAATATCATGTCTTTCATCTTATTCTATAATATCCAAGGGGAAAGCAATTATTCAATTATTTTTCGTACAGCTATAAGTTTACATCTGTCTTTGGATTCTACAAACATGTATGGATAAAAAAAAAAAAGTCAGCTTTATTTTTGCTATTTTAATAACGATTGGTTATAGACATGCGATTCAAATATATGTTGATTCATTTTTATAACAAAAAAAGGGGGGAGGGGTCGCTTAGACATTCCACCGAATTAAATCTCTGACATCGTTTCAGATTTCTAGTCAAGGAAAAAAAAATTACGAAATACTGCAAAGTTCTAAGTCATCTCATTCATTACAGAAATATTTAAGAATTTGCTTTATCTAGAATGAACAATATAATTCAAATATCTTAATTAGAGTATTTTTGCTCATCATATAATTAATGACATCATTTTTGGAATTCTCATTCTTCTCCTAGCAGTAATTACGAAATAAATTATAAATACACATATACATTAACAAATGTGTCTTTTGGCAAGGATATTTTTATTACGAATATATCAACGTATACATTGCGTTAAGAAATTTTCAGACCACTAACGAATTTGTGCATTTCTGGAGATGACATAATGTACAAATTTTAAGCATACGTATTTAAAATGGAACATGAAACATTTCTGCATAAATTTTACCAAACATTAACTGTTTCTTATAAAATGTAAATGTTAATGCTTTTTTATGGACAAATCAAAGTCTATATTTGAGCTCCGTTGAAAACTTCTAGAGTATAATATGTCGCCAAATTTATGCTAGTAGTAAACAAAGATAGTTATAGTGAAAGAATAGCATGATAATTTTGAAATTAAACTTAACCACTTCATCATTTAATGAAAAACAGGGTATTTGAGGTTATCAAAAAAAAATTAAGGATCAATATCATATTAATTTTCATACTTTTGGGGGGTTTTTTTGTTTTTAGACTAGTGGTCTTTTAATTTGTTAACAGAGATATTTCGTTTATTTCTAAAACCTTTATTAACTTAATATTTTATTACAGTATTCAAAATTATTGAAACCTTATTATAATACAGATGTTTATTATCATATTTCATGTTTGCAATCTTTATTTCAGTAAACTAAAATTCTCTTATAATTTCCTAATGGACTGCACAGTAAATTTTTGCCTCAATTATCGCTTAAATTTTGTTTTAAAATCTTTTATTTTGAAAACTGCTTCTCATATGTTAGACAAGGAGTTATTAACTTGTTTATATTATCTGTAGGTATAGCATTCAGTTTATTGAGTAATGCTTTGAAAATAATGGTGATTTTTAAGATTGAACTTCCTAATGACTTCATCTAACTCTTCGAACTCTTTGCATTTGTTCTATCGGATGTCTCAACAGGGATTGGGCTATTTTAAAATTTTAGCTTGAAGGATTCGTAAGAATTATTTATCAATACTCTCAGTATGTTTTATGTAATTATTACACAGTATCATGTATTTTTGTAGTATATCTCTGTACAAAAAATAATATTTTGGACCAACATCTTTAGATGAAAAACATCACCATACAATAACGTTTATAACTTCATGTTTTACTAAGGATACAAACTTTCATTGATTATTTCGGGGAAAAAAATATCATCACACAGTAACATTTTACCTTCCGTGCTTTATCAGGAAAGCAAAATTTCGTGAATAGTCATTTTTTTTTTGTCATGGTGTATGTACATCATACCATCTGACGAACTTATTTTCATCATATTTTTTATCTATTTTCATCACTGAAAAGTACTTTAGGCCATTTCTTTTTCGTCCATTTCAAAGAAATATTAGGAAATTCTATATTCATTTCTATTTCTGTTTATTGCAGATACACTTTTTTTTTACGCTGCAACGAAGGCCATGGAATCCAGTATTCCTTAAGGTACGTTTTACGAGATAAGCACTTTTAAATAGTGGTCTTGATTAGTTTAATTAGTTTACAGCGTTTCTCTGCAACAATGGTAGAAGTTCGAACGCCTTAATTAGCCCAATAGGAACGTCTCTTTTAGACTGGCTGATAAAGACGCATCAAAAAGCGACCAGTCAACACTTCATCGGACCTATTGGTCCAAAGTCGAAAATGCCGCTGACTCCCAAAATCTACCAACCCCCCCCCCCCCCAACAGGATCTTAGATATCAGCCGCTGGTGACCCATACTTAAACAGTAGATGGCAGCAGTACCTAGAACTACTGGTTGCAAATGATCCAATGCAAAAACACTTCCTTATGTATGTCTAAGATAACCGCATAGATATCACAATTAGTGATATACCGGCTGCAGCGCATGTGTCAACGAGATCTGCCACTTAGCTAAAGAGAGCTGATAACGCCTGTCCAAAACGAAACTCAATACAACGGGGAGGTGATGGATATTAATTGCAATGATGGCAGGAAAAGCAACCCTCTCTATAAATATCCTTTGGAGTGTTTCTCTTCGTATCATCACGATGATACTGGAAGGGAAGTTGGCGGCGGCTCTCTTCAATAGTACCAGAAGTTAAAACACCTAAATAACTACCCCAACAGGGACATCTCTTTTTGTCTTGTTGATAAAGGCGGTGCAAAAAGCGACCAATCAACAACGCCATCCACTCCAAAAGTCAACCAACTCTGTCCCGTTTCATGGGGTTGAAAACATCAGCCGCTGAAAGTTATTTGAGCTGTTGTTTCATGTGAATCCATTTTTTTATCATTCTATTAATTCAATTTGAAATCTTTTAAGATTGACCACATAATCACAATAAGCATTACTAAAATCGAATAATAAAGAAAACTAATTACACTTTCTTGTGAATTAATTAATCTTGATAAATAACATTTGAGCCTCTCAAGTTTAAAATATTTTAAATAATAAAGCTATAAAATTTACAGACTGATAACAAGTCGAAGAAGTAAATTTGTAGATGATAAAAATATTCTTAACTTCTAATAAAAATAATAAATGCATTTTGACTGCATTTGGCATTTGTTTTGTCAAAATATTTTGATAAATGAATTTAAATTCTTTAAAAATATTTCAACACTTTTCTGTGAAAACCATTCCTTATTTGCCAATGGATACTGTTGGGCTCATTTCTTTTCCCCGCTTCTCATGAGAGCTTCTGTAACATCACTGATATCGAGTCAATCTCCTCAGTTTTGTAGCTGTGGTAGCCCAGTGGTCATGGTTGCAAACTTGTGGCTGGAGTTGTTTCCATCGAGTAGTGGGTTTGCATCCAGGTTGTGACGGGTCTATCAGCGACCTTGTCACTAATAGTCCTCTTGGGGAATTTGCACTCCTCAACAATTATTTGTATCAGAGGGCTTCCTCCGAAGAAGAGAACGGAAACATGTAAATTAAGACTAATATGTGTATATATAGTGTAAACTTTCAAGAGAGAAAGACGGAGCCAAAGGGGGGTATTGAGCGGGGAAAGAGATAGGATAGATTTCTATTTGAATTGTTATGTAGACTCGTAGCTTGATTGATTAATAAACTAGTTGTTGTAGAAATGTTGACCTTTCCTTCCATTCATTCCCATCCGTCCGATAACTTGTCATTATAAAGTGTCACTGAAGACCTGCCATGTATCGGGCTGATACAATATAAATCCATCGAGGTCCCAAGTTTTACCGTTGGTGTGGTGAGGAAAGTTGGAGAGGGAGGTTCCATGTGTCGTCCTCGTCACTTGACTGGAATTTAAAATTACAAGGTCTGTCGCCATTAGCCCTCGTGTTGCTTCTAAGTGCGTAACAATCGTGTTGCTTCTAAGTGCGTAACTAAGTTAGTAAACAATCAATCAACCACATATTTATTGTAATCATGAAATGTTATGTTAGAATCAGATAGCAAGGAAATAGAATAATTACTGTTAGAGGGGGAAAGCCAAACTTGCAATATTTACCTTCAAAAAATCGGTCAAAAAATATAAAAAGCTACTAACGGTCTGAACGGCTCTGAACAAAAAAATAGCATTTTTTTGCATATTAAATTTTTAGTAGTAGAATTCTTTAACATTTTTACTCTCATATTAGAAGTATAAGTCTAATATATTATTCTTAGCAATACTTAATATATTACTCAATCAATGAAAAATTTCACTTTCTTTTACATTAGTTGCTATTGTGGTTATCATTTTCACTCTGTCTTTCACGAATACATTTTTCAACTAATTTTAAGTATTTTTTCCAAACTGACGCAATATATTAGGCCTTTAAGAATAACTTGAGACTAGTTCTGTGGGAACAGACTTAAAGAAAATGAATAAGTTATAAGTAAATCTAAGTAAATGTGATATTTTCCCATTAGAGAATTTATGGATTAGAGCCCCTAAGCGACTACAATGTTCATCATGCGACTTTGGAAATCATGTAACATTGCAATTAAGATATTTTAAATCCTATCAAAGTTTGTGGAATAAAAAAAAAAAGACGAGAGCATTATAACGGATGGGCTGTAGTTTGTCAGGATTATAGCATTATTTTTTCCATTTCTTATTACACTATAATTTATAATTTGTATATTAATTATATTTAACTTAGGAAGCTAACTACCGATGTTAAGCGTTACTTTATAAGTTCTAAATTGAACTCCCTAGAAACCACTGTGAATGTGATTTTTTTTATTGATTTTCCCTATCACTGCTGTTTTAGAATATGTAAAAGTCTTCTATACTTAAAACGCCAGTTTTTAGTTCATAATCTCATCAAAAATAAAAATAAGTATGTATCTTTTTTTTATCTCTTTTATTCTAAGAACATTTCAAAATAATTTCAATTATTTTCTAAGATTATTGTGTTATATATAACTATTTTTCTAAATTGTTAAAATACTAAATATAATTACCAGAAAGGATTATTAGAACTAAACTAATGATCATTCTTGAATTTTACCCAATATTGAAAGCCATAGGTATACAAAAACTAGCGGAATGCAAACTACTTATAAAAGTAATTTATTTGTAAAATTCCGATAAATTTTTTATTCACATTAAACATTTAAAATTTATTTATGCTTGGAAAATTACAAATGTTTCAAATTGCAAATAAAAAATTATGATAAATATATTAAGGATTTTTTTTTTTATTTATTTATTATTAACTTCACATTCTGAGAAGCAAAACGATAGCTGCTAGCGATGGACATAGTAATTTTGAACCTCTGTCAAGTGACGAGGATGACACCTGATTCGGTACCTCCCCCTCCAAATCTACACCCCACGTCAACGGGATTCCTCGGTATCTCGACAAATTTAACGTGTATCAGCCAGCAACACGGTGGGTCTTCAGTGATATCTGGAGTCGAACCCACGACTCGACGGAAACAACGCCGGTCGCGGGTCCGTAACCATAACCACTAGGTTACCGTAGCCACATACTAAGAACAATACCGAACGAGCAAAATAGATTTTAAAATACTGGTAAGAAAATTTCAACGCATTAGTTAATTCAAATAAAATCGTTTGAAAGAAAACAGCAGTAAATTTTCAAAACTTTTCTGGAGGTGTTACTCAACAATTTTTCCTAATCGTCAAAAATTAAGGTGTAAAAGGGAAAATAGTCTTTGTTGCTCTGTATCCCATAAAACCATCTAATCAAGTAAGGAGTAGAAGAATAGAAATTACTATTTTGAATTATTTAGTTTCATCAATTTATTTGCTTTATTCTGTTTTCTTTATAGTTAGAATTAAACATCAAAATGTGTGCTTATACTTGTAAGTGAAACAGTAAATACATAAAGTAAAAGTAATAAACTTACATTAAGTAATTTTCTGTTAATATTCGTTCGAGAACTAAATCATATTGATGTTCATCTTTCTTCATTCGCAGAAATTTCCTTAAATGTTTTTTAGGGAAGATTCTTATAAAGTTCAATAACAGGAAAATGAATTAAAACTATCTTCTAATGGCAGTATGTTTTTATTGGTATGAAATAGAATGACGTTTCCTGTTCATGTTTGTATTTATAATTCTCAGAAAGATTCTTTTAGTACGCTAAACCTCAAAATTTCGTACTCCTAAAACTGATTTCTTAAATACAATTGTTTATAAACATTTAGCAAATAACTAACTGAAGATTGAGGTACGATTTTAAAGTATCAAAAAATCAAAAGTTCAAAAATTCTAGATAATTTAATTCAAAATGAAGTTCCTAAATCCCCCCAAAAAAATTAAAATATTTGTAAATGAAGGATAATAAATATTCTATCTACGATCAGAAGCTAAATTCAATATGTTAATATATGATTAAAATCTTTCGAGAGAACATAGAAGGATTATATTCTTTTTAAAAATAATTTTTCCTATTTTGAATATAATTTATTTCAAAACATTTTTTTCTTCTCAAGAATATATATAGTAAAAAGTTTTTTCAATATCATATTTTAAATTTCATCTTTATATTTTATTCATTATGGAATTCTCAAATTCAATGATTTAAATTAAGAACAATTTTAATTTTTTTCCCGCTTATCAAAATGAAATAACAAGAGACCACCATTTTGCTGATCTAATCGATGATCAGAACCTTCAATTTTGGACAAACCTTATTTTTTGGATTGTAGTTTTATTAAAATAGGTTATAAGTCTATTTAAATTGTTTTATAGGTGCCTTATAACTTTATTTTTAATTAACTTTTATCAATTATTACAGTCTTTTAATTAAAGTTATATAAAACAAAAATGGTTTTAATTAAAGTTGTATAAAACTTTAAAAAACAGTAGCTAATCGTAAAAATGTTTTTTTTTCATTATGTAGTTTATATATATATATATATATATATATATATATATATATATATATATATACATAAAAGAAATTTCATTTTATAAATAAATGAGAAAAAATTGTGTCAGAAACAAATGCAAATACTAATATATAAATTTTTATTTTCAATTTCACATTTAAAAAAAATACAGAAGTAACAGATGAGAATATTTTTTAAGATATTGGTGCGTATTATTTACTTAATTTTTTTCATACCTAAATAAGCCACTTATTTATAAGGTGTAATAAACTTAATAGCATACATCGAACTCGGGGCGTTGAGGATAATTCGTTCTTAATAATGAAAGAGAAAAAGAGGAAATTAATAACAAAGCATTCATAAACAAGTAGAATGAACTTGAAAAAAACCCACAAAATTGATGTCAACTTGAGATAATCAATTTTAAAAACTGAAAGTTTTAGTCTCTTTTTTTTTTTAAATAAAAATCATTCATTAAATGGAATACTTTTCAAGACAATTAAAAAGAGTAACTGAAGAATTATATCTATTAATATATTGTTGTTGTTTTGTATTTTTCATGTTCAATACATTTTTGCATTCATCATCAGTTTGAAATACACACGCATGTGATAGTGTGTACGGCTCACGAATGCAGAAAATTCTAAACTAAAAGTTATAAGATGGAACGAATATAGGTTAGCGAAAAGTATGGTTTCCTCTTTCAGTTGTTTCATTTCATAAAGTTAATTCATTCTGCAAATGAGATAGCTAACAAATCCATAAGTTTGAGTCCTTCATTAACACTTTATTCAGGTCCTGGATGGTTCTAGGAGGTGGGAAGTGTGCCTCAATATCTCTCCCTAAATAATTTAAAATACGCTTAACAGGGTTAAGGTCTAGAGACCTGGCTGACCATTCCATCAGGTGAATATCCGCTTTTATTTAAAAAAAATCGCAGCTAAATCAGTACTAAACAGATGAGTGTTGTCATTCTTAAAAATGAAATGAGGGTCCACTACACCTAGCGAAAAAGACTTTATAGGTTTCCAAGATGTCATCTCTATACCTCTAGGCAGTCGCAGATCCTCTGTCGAAGTTATAAGTGGTCTGATTTGTATGCCCATCCAACAAGATTCTTTCCAGACCATCAAATCTCCACTACCATTCGGATCTCTTTCTCGGATAATAGAGGATATATAATGGATCCCTGGTTTCCTTCAGATTAAGCGTATTTTAATTCATTAATTAAGTAGGAAATTAATGGTTTAGCTGAATCTAGATTCATCAGTTAATACAATGGTCTATACTTGTTCAATGTCGTTACTTTCTGCCTTATGCTAAGAGTACTCTTCTGCGTGCAGAAATTAGTCCCAGCAATGTTTTTGTGAACAAATCTGTCTCTCCCCCTCATTTTCACACACATAGCTATCTGGAAACAGTAATCGTTGAAACTTGGGATCCTGTGAAATGAATTAGATTGCAGAGAACCTGCTTCACTCCTGTTATGCCTCGCTGTAAAGGATAAATATTGATCTCCGTTGACCCTTCTTGTTCTTAGTCGATCTTGCGCCAAACCGTTTATTACAGATTACTCATTAGATTTAGCAGATTGCTCACTTTTTTCGTAAGTTGAACGTAACTCTGGGTGTTACATTAATGTCTTTAGTAATCTGCACTTGTGATTGCCTTGCCACAAGTATCCAGATATCAATACAACACAATATTTCATTCCATTATCCAAACTTTGATGGTTTCTCATTTTAAATGTTTGCTTTCGAATATCACTAAATGTTGCAAATCAAAATACTTCCTAAGTATGCTTCCAAAAATGCTTTCATACGAAGCGGGGAAATTAACGCTCACTCTTACAAAGGAATTTTCCTCTAAAAGTCTAGCCCATACACATACATACTCTTCCGTAATCAACACTAAAAAAAATTAGCATTCTGTTTGGAAAAGTTAGTTTTACATTTTGTTCAGCTCATACTTTTCGAAAAATATGATGTTATATGGAAATTCCTTTTATTTTGAGCACCAGCGTATTTTAATTCAATTTGTGCAGGATTAATTATGTTGAATCGTCACAATAGAGGGCGCCTCTTGCAATCCGCTAAAATATATATGAAACGAAAAGGAGTTGGAAGAAAAAGCTATGTTTGTGGACAAAATAACGTCCAAGCTGTGGGCTAGACCCAATTTTTTCCAAAACATAAAATAAGATTCTTAGCTTCCCCAATCTGAATGAGCACTTTTTTGTACGATAATGAAATTATTCGATACTAGAACTTTTATTCCGTAAAAGAATATGGAACGAATCAATTATTTATATTTTGGGCGTGAATATATAATTGCATTTTTATTTAATATGTTTAATTTAGTACAGGCTTTAAGTCTATTATAAATACAGTCAAGGGAATTTAAATAAAAAGAATAATAATTAGTTTCGATTAACTGAAGACTATTCTTGATTATTCGCAATTAACAATTTAAGCGATGCAATGTAAAATAAATATATTTAAAAAATAAATATATTTAAAAAATAAATATATTTAAAAAATAAATATATTTAAAAAATAAATATATTTAAAAAATAAATATATTTAAAAAGTAAATGTATTTAAAAAATAAATATTTAAAAAATAAATATTTAAAAATTAAATATATTTAAAAAACAAATACATTTAAAAAATAAAAATATTTAAAAAATAAATATCTAATTTTCAGCTAGAGGATGATGTTATCAAATTCCTTTTTGAAATGTTCGAGTATTTTGAACGATCATTTCTGGTTTCAATGTGCTTAGTTTTATTTAAATTTAATGTTGTATGGTAGCACTGACGAATTCGTGATCTTTGAAAAAGGGATTATTTTACCATTTGATTTAACATTACATGACTCTTGTAAAGAAATTGATGAATTTACTTATAACAATATGATCCCAATATGGTATATAGAGCTATAAATGGTTGTTCTGTAATGAAATTAACTAGCGTTTTTTGCTATTTTACTTTCCATGAGAGAAATCTTGACATCGAGCTTAATACTTCATGAGTTGATAATTTAAAGGAAAAAAAGGGTACCAAATCATAAGTTTAAATTTTTAAATAACTCTTAATTGCTTAATCATGAATAATATTGAAATTTTTAATATGCTTTCTTTCGTTAAAAAAGGGATTATATAATATAAAGAAAATATTAGTTTTTATTTCAATTAAATATGTTTAAAATGTTTATATATATAATAAACTAATTACTCTCACATTTCAAAAATTCTAAAATCTGGGCTATAGCGAGGAAAAATTGAAATAGATAACAAAATACTTTGAAGTTTTGTTTTTGAGAAAGGAAGGGGGAGGAGGAGGATTACAAACACTTCCATTATAAATTCCTTTTGAATAGCTAAATCATATTTTTATATTTAAAAACTAATATTTCACTCTTTCGATAAAACTTTATTTTTATGCCTTATTTTTAGGTGATAGAATGAAGATATCATTTGAAAAATGCTATAAAATATTAACCCGTATACAAAAATCTTCATAGTGGAATCTTAGTTGTACCAACGAATATAATAATAAATTAAAATGTATAGTTAAATAATATTAAAGTATGTTGTGTATATGTAAATTAATGAAGCGATCAAGAATTGGTTATAATAATTTTAATATTGCCAAACAGTAACTTCTGACAAGAACTCTACTAAATATATGATGATATATAGATGTCGCTGAAATATATGATGTTCAAATTGTAAAATCTCTTTGATCTTTCATCCACACAGTTTGTTTTATTATGCATTATTGATTAAATAAAAATAACTTATGTTAGAAAAAATTTCTTATACTTTTCTTAAGGTTGGTTACGTTAAGGTTATTTTGCGATTTTTTTCTTCACGAGCCTAGTAGAGCATTTTTATTCGAATTGCTTAAAATAAAATCCATGCTAATGAAATGAAATGTGATTTCTGTCGACTAGATTGGAATTTTGAAGTGTAAAGAATGATTAGATAAATTACACTTATAATCAGCGATAAAATGATTAATATGGAGTTTGAAAACTAGAAGTTAGTTGATTGTAGAACTAGTGAGACTGAATAAAAGTGAGACTTAGTATCTCGTTCGTAACCTGAGAAGTGACATAGGCATCATAAAAAAGTTTAAAGAATGAACCCTCAATTCTATTAAGTCTACTTATTTGAAACTAAGTGAAAGGGATAAGGGTGGTATTCATTCAATATTCTAAATTTTTGTTCAAATGCATTTAGGGAGTTTAACTACACAGAAAGAAGATTAACATATAATTGTGATTATTCAACAAAAAAAAATGAATAATAAATTAGCATCATATCTGGACTCGATTCTTTGTTGACTGTGTAATTTGTGATAAACTAATCGGACTTGATATGGAAAGAGAAACTATATATAACTAGTGAGCGTTACACGATAATTTCTTTAAAAGTAAACATTTGTTAATCTAATGCTATACCAAATATAAATTTCAATTAAAAAAATTTTAAACAGTGTTTTAATAACTAAATAATAAAATTGAAAAACATGTCTTTTTTGAAACGTTTTATTCATGAAAAATATACAAATATATCTTAAAACAATATACATGAAAATTTATAACAAATTCAATAATAAAAAAAATCATAAAAATGTACATTATAAATCAGTATTTTTTCATTTCTAGACTTCCGTTCTCTTACATATTGTTAGAAAGTAAATTATATCAAAAACATAAAATATATATAAATTCGTCATATACTTTACAGAAAAGCAGTTTTTAATTAATAAAACTGTCATTTTTAAATTGCAAAATCGCGTATTAAGAAGTTGAAATAATAAAAACATAATTCAGTTTGATAAAAAGAAGAAAGAAATGTAAAGGAAACTTTAATTTTTATTTATAACAATATTTAAATTTTGATTATTGTCAGCTTTCTTTTGTTTTCATTTAAAATTAACGTAAATTTTATTTTATGTTAATTGTATATAATACAGTGGCATACATCCTAATATTTTAATTTACTTTCGTAAATTAAATTTAGGTTTGGATTTCATGCATTTTGAAACATTAGATTAACTAACATTTATGTTTTCAGGTCAAATCAATTTTCAAAATCCTAAGCCGATATAGTTTTTAAACGCATAAAAGTATATTGAAAATACTGTTAGAAAAAAAAATTAATGCACAAATTTTTATAAATTTTATTTTGTAAAATTATAGTTAAAATATTGCGGAAATTGTGCTACCTTTTTATTCTAAAACTTCTTCTTGTTATTCAAAATATTTAAAAATAATATTAAAATTATGAAAAACACAAATATTACACATTATACTTAATTACTCAAATACTATTTTATGAAGATCTTTATAAATCGTATTATGCAAAGAAAACATAATAAATTCATTATTTATATTTTATTATATTAAAAAGTAAATTGTATTCATATTTAAGGGATTTCCAGAATTTTACATGCATGAAGTATCCTGATGTCTTACAAAAAATTACGTAACTGAATAATTAAAAGTTGGTTAGGAATAGTTTATTATAATATTTAGAAGAAAAAAGATCAAAATTAAAATTTTAATTTTATAATTTTCGTGAACCATAATTTTGATTTTCATAGAAATTCAATTTTCATATTTTTTCCTAAACTGAGTTTTTGCTTGCAACTATTAAGAGTTTTAATTAGCTTATTTGAATATGATATTTATTTCTGATTCAGTTATATACACAAAAAATAATTTTTTTTTTACATCAACTAAGGGAAAATATAGAATCCATTAAAATATCAAGCTCAAAATCAGAAATATAATAATTGTTTAAATAATTACCCTTTAGTTTTGTAAAAGATACACACATTTTCAAGAGCATTTTAAAAAGACACTGGATGATTATAAACCATGCAAAATATTGATGACAACATCTTATTTAAAAAACATTATACACATGGTTTATAAAACCATTTTATATATTTACTTCACCTACAGCTGTCATTCCTAACGATTATTCATATTATATTGTGAAATAGCGATTGTAAATGTGATAAGTAATTCTACTTTGTACATAGAATTACATTACTGCAGAAAAAATGTTGATGAAAGGCCCAAATGAATTCCACTGGATTCATTTAAGGCATATAAGATGAATAGACCGCAACTTGAGTTCTTTAAAATAGTTCTTAAAACTTATTATACAATTTCTAGTCTCTAAAATCGTTTAACGTCGTCTTATTGGTCCTTGAGTCGGGAACTGCGAAATCAATTCCCCCCAACTCAATTTTGATTTCACGCCATTTTGTTCAGGAGCAGTAGATTTTCCTTTGCTAATTTGTTCTTTAATTGGATCTGGCAATTTTATTTTTAGTGATAAGGATTTCTTGTATGTTTTAGTGTAAAAATTGTAGAAAAGGCCAAGGAAGAGAAACGCAAAAAGGATGTCGATATAGATCCCATGTTTTGAGGTCTTGCATCCACTGAGAGGTATAATTATCATCACGAAGACTAATATGATAACGAATTGCAACTGTAAAAGAATTAAATATTAGAACATTAAAGAAATTCCAATTTCTATACAAAACAAATTAAATTTACTCGTATTTTTTTCCTAAATTTTACATCAAAAAGAAGAAAAAAAACTGTATAATTTGTCACTTCATTAATACCAGATATATCTGAGCAAAGTATATATATAAAATTAATTATTGTATCGTGTACAATTTCAAACACTATAAATAATAAAAATTTAGATTTCATGCGCACATCTAAAATTTTTATTTGTTTCGATTCAAAGTTTCTAAATTTCCATCACACGGTCTCAAATAAACAAATCTCTTCCCCAAATAAACAAATCTACAATACTATTAGATTGTTTGGGGATCATAAAAGATACCTCAAACAATCTACTAGTATATTTTGTGATCGTTCCATCTTTATTAATATAGATAGTATATTTATATTGAAGAAACAGACGACACCGTTCCTTATAATTCTCAACTCATTTGTATACATTTTTTTTCAAATAAATGTATCTTATTGAATTAAACCTAATCAATAGCATAGAATAAAGTAGAACAATAGACGTAATAAAAAATAGCGAACCTCATAATATGACTTCAGTGTTTGTTTTGTATTTTTATTAGTAATTAATTAAATTCCTAATCATTATTGTTTTTCAAAGAAATCGCTTGCTTTCTTTTTAAAAAAAATATATACATAATATCTTTCCATTTTTGTTAAATGAATGTACGGCACCACAACTCCCTAAAAACGAAAAAAAGCTATTTGAATTCATACTGAATAACTGAACAGATTTTACAATTAAAGAAACTATATCACATGATTTATTTGTATATGCATTGCACGCCTTAAAGACACATTCAGAGAATATTGTTACATTTCATAAACTAATTAGATATATTTGGAAATATTTGTCAGCTTACCATTTGCAATTTGGTCAGATATTCTTTCCACCACAAATACTTCTGTACTGAGGGTCCCATTGCTGCCAAACCGTAATACGTGTACATTAAGATATGAACGAATGAATTAAGACCACCGGGGATAAATTGAAATCCACCTGAAAATAAATTTTTTGTTTAAAATACATTAGAAGTTTGAGACAGTTTAAAATACATTAGAAGTTTGTCAGTTGACAGAGTGATTATTATCGCACATAAGAATGCAATAATAGCTTGAGCTAAAACATTTCAAACATTTTTTTTGGATTTTCAATTTTGCTACAAAGTTACAATTAGTTTTTAGACAGGGAAAGTTTTTATAAAAATGTATGAAAAATTTCACTGGAAATGTGTTTAATAGCTGAATTTGTTTTTATTACTTATTATATTATTGTCCAAGAAATGTGGTTCAACCCTTCCCTAATATCATGTTAGAAATATGGCTTTTTAATCTACCAACAAGATGCATGTGTCTAATGAAGGATATACATAAGGGACAAAAGTAAATTTAGTTTTCTTACGACACTGCCCTACTGGTTAAGAACTCAACCCACAATGCTTAGTTTGAAAAACTATCCATAGATCCAAAACCAAGACTTTTTGTCGTTCGGAAAGTAATTTCGTTTTTTCCCAACAGAGGACTTAGATGTATTTTTTCATAGCCAACTTCACACTTAAGCCGTATAATTATTAAACATTTTAACAACTGATTTAGCAAGACTTGCTTCTGAAAAAGCTCGACAGTTTACGCAGTAGTTTTCGTTGATACCTTTTCAGATATGGAAAGTGAAAAGCAACATTTTCGGCATATTTTACTTTTTTTACAATCAAAAAGGTAAAACTGCCATTCAAGCAATAAAAGAATTATCCAATGTGTATGGAGAAGATATATTAACAGAACATCAGTGCCAAAATCTGTAAAATTTTGATCCGGCAATTTTTATGTTGAAGATGCACCCCTTCCTGAAAGGCCAGATGAAGCTGATGAAGACACAATAAATGTATTAATTGATACAAACCGATGAACAACAATTCGTGAGATAACTGAGAGATAAAATTTTTGGAATTCGACCATTCATGATCATTTGAAACGCTTAGGCTTAATCTGAAAGATATACATATGGGTTCCTCATGTTTTTACGGAAAGAAATTTGTGTCGCCGCGTTAGTGCCTGTGGTTTGTTTCTCAAACATCAAGGAAATGGTCCATTTGAGCCGCATCATCACTTGGGACGAGAAATAGGTTGTCTACAACAAAATTAAACACAAAAGATTAAGAAGTAAAAAAAGATGAACCGGCTCGAAGCACTTCGAAAGCTGATGTTCATGAAAAAAGGTGGTGGTATCTGTTTGGTAGTATTTTAAAGGAATTTTTTGTTTTATTTGAATTTCTACCGGACAATACAAAGCTCAATTCGAAAGCGTTTCGTCATCAGATGGACAAATTGAATAATTCACTTAAACCTAGAAAGACCAACAGAAAAAGGCTAGAAATGACCAATAGAAAAGGTATAAAGTTCCTCCAAGATAAAGTGAGACCTCATACAAGTTTGTTAACTCCCCAAAGACTTTTACAGCTTGGATGGGATAAAACTGTCGCACTCACAATATTTTCTAGATCCGGCACTTTCTGATTAATATTTGTTTCTGTCTTTACAAAACATTTTAGAAGGTAAAACCTTTTCATCAAATGAAAATGTCAAAAATCATCCGGATCAATTTTTTGCCATCAAAGAACAAAACTTTTAAGAAAGTGAAATTATGCTACTGCCAGAAAGATGGCAAAAGGTATTGGACCAAAATGGACAATATATAATTCACTGCAAGAAAATCATCTTTCATTTTCATAAAAAAAAAAAAAGCGAAATAAATTTCCGAATAACTTCGAATAATGTGTTCATGTAACACCATACAATGAATATTTCACGCCCTACTATACGTAATTATAAAGAACTTTCTTTTTACATACAGTGTTTGTATGCATTTTTCAAAACAAATTATTCTTTGTACTACTGGTTGTTTTCTTTCTTTCTTTAGTTAAAATACCAATAGAACGTATGGTCCGAAACAGTAAAAGTTTTGAGTCACATATATTATATATGTTCCTCCCTCCAAAAAAAATGCTCCTACCCCATTTTCATATGCATGAGTAAGCACAAATAATCTTTATAAATCCTAAGCAATATGTAAACAATGAGAAAACCCTTTTAACTTACAAACATTTAAAAGATAAAGTAAGAAGATTTAACCTTGCGTAAAAGAATCACAATTTTAACATATAAAATTCAATTAGAGAGACCTTTAAAATTCTTATAAAATGTATATTTTTCTCAAACATTAAGTAAATTTTATCATGATACATTTCATTCTTTTAAATCCGAGGTGTTTATAAAAACTCGTTCTTAATTATTTTCTGATAAAAGAATTTTCTTTTGTTCACACTAATTAGGTTATTGATGACAGTAATGATACTTTTTGTCATATGAATTTATCTCTTAAGCACAAAATTTAAATAATTTCTTTTTTAAAAAAACACTCGTAAACACATCGTATTCCTTGTTGATTTAATTTTTAAATTTAATTTCATTTTAATGATCAATAATTTAAATGAATGTATAGCAAATTTTTAACAGTCTAGGATGTAGATAAATCAAAATTATTTATCAAAACTAATTGCATATTTTCCGCAATACAAAAGAAATTTTCTTAATAGCATTAGTTTAGTTTAATATATTAAGCGAAGAATACATTTCATTTTCAAGAAAAAACTTACTTGTTTCGGTTCTTAAAAAGATCCAACAAATAATAGGGAGTACTGCATGATGAATGACGTGCAAGTTAGTAACCAGATGATCTTTTTTTCTCAAAACGAAAAATATCTGGAAACAAAATAGACGTAAAAATGTTTTTCTATCTAAGGAATAATGTGCACTTAAGAATACATTTAATGTGAGAAAGATTATAGCTTTACGTATAATACAACAACAAAAAATCTTACTCATTCAAATACACATTAAGGAAATTAGAATATGAAAAAAGTAAAAGATTTTCCAGCATAAAATGCAATTTTTTTTCCTTACAATATAAGCCTTTTACTTTTAGAATTGAAAGTATTACAGCTATGGGATGCTAATTAAAATATATTTGGGTAATTTAGAGTGTTTAATAAAATGTTTTAAAAAAAATGGTTGTTTTTTTTTTTCGTTCGTGATAGAAGTACAATATGTATGATTTAAATTGTAAATATAGTTTATTTCATCAAAAAGATGAAAAGTTATTTATTTTCCAAACTTAAGCTTGTTAATATGAAAATAAATGATGCTTAATCCATACTGTATAGATAATATTCTTAATAACTTTAATATATTAGAAAATGTTTTTAAAATTTACTTTTCATGAGTTAAACTTTTTATGCAACACTTAACTGATTTCTAAAATACTAAAATACATTCAAAATTAGTTTTTTAGCTTTATTCACTGAATTATTCATACAGTCTTCTTTGAAGTACATTCAATAAATATTTTGTGATAATAATGTTTAAGGAGAAATTTTCAATATACATAAGTTTATAGAGATATATTTTTATGGAAAATATAAGAATTTGTATAATTTTTTACTATTGTAAATATCACTTATTTAACTCTATTTCTGAAAATTAATATTTAGATTAACTGAATTGAAATCAGGAATACAAGGGAAAATAAATATGCGTTTGAAGTATAATTATATCCCCTTACATAACAAAATGCATTATAAAAGAGGGATTTTTAAAACCAATAAAAAAGCTATTTTTCTTGATTTTCCTTTATTTAAACTAATTCAATTAAAGTCAAAAATCGTTAAATTCTCATCCAGGATTAGTTTAAAAGTATACATAGAACATTCCGCATAATTAGTTGGTGATTAGAAGATTCCAAATAAAAAAGTATGTACATTACTAGAAGATACATTGTGCCGTTGTTAGTCTTTTTTATTATTATTTTCAATACAACACATACCGTATCAGCATATTCAATATATTTGAGTATGTATATAACCCAACCAGCAGTTGTTGCCTGTAAAATAAAAGAAGCAAAAATTAAATCAAACAAAAACTATAAGTTATTTACATGAATACGTGATTTTAATTCATATAGAACAGGAAGAAGAGTAGTTCTTGAGAATCAATTCTAAATTTAATATAAATATGTGAAATTCTGAAAGAAGTCCTACATGAAATTAGAATCTATTAATGGGAGTAAATAAATAAATTTATTAATTAAGCATGATTTATCAATTAATAACAAATCTAATTTACATTTAAATGATCATGATCTTTTTACCAGGAAATGGAACATTTGCCAGAATTTTTCACAATCTGGATACTTCCTCAAAACTGGAAACAATCATCATTTAATTTTCGTCATTATTTCAATAAGTAATTAAAAATAAATTAATACATGAAATCGAAGTATGTACGACAAATTGATTTCTTTCTAATTTTATTTAAACATAATGGATTTGATTTTAAAAAAAAACGCATAAAATTAATCTTTGTAAATAAAAACAGAGCTATATGGGGCATTTTACACTCAGATTTGAAAAAGAACGAAGTAATGCTTTGCAATAATAAAATTCGGCATTTTCTACTATACTAGAGAATTAAGAAAATGTGAAATATGTGTCTGATTTTATGCATCTTTCCAAATAAAAACTGTTGCTATAGAAATTTCATTTCTCTACATTACATTTCATAATTTCCATGCCAAACTACATTTCATTCCTAATATTGTAAAATATATGAAATATATTTATTTTATTTTGAGAGAAATGTAGGAAAAAACAATTGTCTCTAATAGTTATTTGCTTACCCATTTTATAAAATTTATTGTTGTAAATATGAGTAAGAGTAAGATTAAAATATATTTTCACGAGTTAATTAACCCTGGATCATTTAAGAATTTGAATTTTAAGGTCAAATTTAGAATTAAGTATTTTTTAAATTTAACTAAAAAATTCACCATTTTAAATGTTTTATTATGTTGATTGAACGGAAAGGCGAAACATATATAATTAAAAATAAGGAATTAATGAATAGGGATATTATAAAGCATGATCGTTAACTAATTCTGCATTTTCTTTATTATAATCATTTTAAAGTATAATGATACAGATTTAAACCTCGAAATTACCCTTTATGCCCAAAACTGCCATAAAAAAGAGTAAATTCCAAGGATATTTAAAAGCATGAAAATATTCATAATACACTCTATAACAAAAAAAAAATGAAACATCCAGAATGAGTTGTTCGATGGAAACAAAAATTGGCAGGTAGGAAAATTATGCACAGAATAGAAAATGATTAAAATTTCAGAAAAATTGAATGATTTATTTCAGAGTTACATAGTTACAAATTGACGAGCTCAATAAGGTGTTCGCCCACACTGGCCTGGATACTTCCTGGCATAAAGTGATAAAGCTCCCTGATGGTCTCCTGCTGTATTTCCTGCCAAATTTGCTCCAATGGTCGGGCTAGGTCATCCTCATTCCCTGGTAGATGCAGTTGCCTTCCCGTCATATCCCTGACATGCTCGATTGGAGAGAGATCTCGCTGGCCAAGAAAGTGTTTGACAAAATGTAAGACAGTTCATAGCAACACGAGCCGTATGTGGTCTGGCATTATCTTGCTGAAAAATAAGGTCAGGGTACAGCAAAAGGAACGGTAGCAAAACAGGTCTCAGAATGTCGTCGACGTACCGCTGTGCTGTTAGTGTGCCTCTATAGCCGACCAAAGGGTTCCAGTTATCAAGCGCACCCCAGACCATAACTCCTAGTTGAGAGCCGCTGTGGCGTGCAATAGTGAAATCAGGATTGGCACGCTGCCCTGAGAGACTCCAGACACGTCTCCGATGATCGTCAGGACACAGTTGGAAGCGGGATTCGTCGCTAAACAGTATACGTCCCCAGTATGCTTCATTCCTGCGTGATAGAGGCAAGCACCACTGTAATCTGGCTAGACAGAGTGCAGGCGTGAGTGATAGGTGGCGTAGCGGAAGGTACGAGTGTATATTTTGCACTATAAGCCATCTGTGAATGGTCATGTTGGAAACTCGTGTGCGGGTAGCATGTCTGATTGTTGACAACGATGAATCAGGCGCTGTGACAGCTGATCTGACAATCACTCTGTCCTCCCGATCTGTTGCAGCCCTAGGTCGACCTCTACCATCATGACGCTGAAATTAGCCATTGTCCGTCCATTCTTGCAAGCATCCTCTAATCACCGCATCGCTTCGACCCGTATGAAGAGTGATTGTCCGATTTGCCCAACCTGCCTCTTTCAATCCAATGATATGAATCCTCTTTCAAACTCTTATAGTCGCTCGTAATGAGCTCGGATCCTACGGCGATGCATTTTTTCAGTCGTTGAAAGGTATCCTAAATCGCAATGTAACAGAAAATGTGACCATCAAATTGAGAATCGCTTCTTATAACATATACACCTGCTGAGAGGACAGTCCCGATGGGCTGGAGCTCCCGCTATTCTTTCATTGGACACACATTTTAATTATTTGCATATTCGGTCCAATTGTTTTTGCATACGAAATTTGATTACAATAGGGCAACACATTATTAGTGCGTCATTATTTATTTATTTATTTTATTTATTTTTTGTTATAGAGTGTATATAAATTCCAAGAATATTATTAGCAAATTATATTCACTTGTACATTTTTTTCATTACGTTTTTTGCATGTTAACATATCGATTGCTCTAAAAGACTTACGGTTCGTCAGAATATAGAAAGTATTAGTAAATGTTATAAAAGTTTTCGAAGTACTACTTCATCAATAACTTCTTATTTATAGACAATAATAACTTATATCATCATATCATCAAAATACTATTAGATATTAGATTTTTAAGTCTTCCTAAACTTTATTTCTAAATTGCTCAGAATACCAGCCTTTACATACATTTTCATAATGATAGAAAATTCTTTGTATTTCAGTATTTAAATTTCTCAAGCACTAAACTAGTCCCTTGTTCAATTTTATTTAAATTAATTTAGTACAAAATGTTGAAAGATCAATAATTACTTACCCAGTAAGTGTAATGATCTAATGTCACAACTGTTGGAGAACAAATCCCTTTATATGCATCCGTTGTTAAAAAGAAATAACACAACTGAAATGAAAAGTGTACAAAGAAATTGTTTTTTTTTTCCTACGTAATTATATATACTTACAATTTAAATACATTAAAAAATTATTGACCAATTAGAAGTGTATATAAAAGTAATTATGTAATGATTTAAGATACAATTCACACAC
>BMAW01015349.1:254705-292869 GCA_019974015.1 Nephila pilipes | reverse complement strand
CCTCAGAATATTCGGAATCACATTTTGAGTCCGTCATCTTAAAATCCCCCCCCCCAAAAAAAAATGGTCCAGGAAAGTACATTACGCGTCAATTTAAAAGAAATTGCCTCTCGTGAGGAGAGTTTGAAGGGAAAATTCATGAATAAATAAATAGCAAAAATAATTTTCTAAACTAATAATTAAAATTTTGAAGAAAAAAAAGGAATCCATCAAAAAATGCTAAGATGTAGTGTGATTAAAAATCAGGGCCTCCTATTATCACTGGACTTCATATATTTTGCGACCGTTCAGTAAAGTGGGTTAACGTACGACGGTGCTTTGTGTTGTATGATATTTGAAAGAGTGATATGAAGTGGGTCACTCAACGAAAAAAAACCTTTATCATGATTTTTTAGTCGATTGACGACAAGATATCATATTTAGGGGCTGCAATCAGGCGTTGAAAGTCACCGATTGTAATTCAAAATACCATAATGTAATTAGAACCTTATACGGCGTTCGTAAGCTTCACCTCAAAACGAAGGGACACTGAATTTGAAAATAAGGACGGGAGTCAACACATATTACATGAAACACGTAGGTAAACCCAAAACTTACATGTACGCTACGGAAAATAATATTTATTTGAGTACTTTTTATTTTACAATTTAGGGAGATAGTTCTAGAATAAAATGAATATTTGCTCAGATAGATCAATGGATATATCTAGATACACGTACTGAACGAACACAAAATTTGATATTAATAATACTATGATGTAAAGCATATTGTTTTTTTTTTATCTCAAATAAGGTAATAACATGAAAACATAAAGCTGGATAAATACTTCATTTTTTGTTACATATAGAATTATTCAAAAAAGAATCAAAGGTACTCAAGCAAAAAAAATATGTATGAATAATTTAATTCATTGAGATAATCTACAAAAACTCTCAAGGAGAGACAGAAAGATTTAAAAAAAAATTAAAAAAATATTCTTACATAACATACACTATAAGATTTTAAAAGAGTTTCTTTGAGAGGTGATAATGAATATAAATACACTAACAGTCGTTATTCTTGATGGAAAAGTACTGATCACATAACACTTGAATAAATATAATTACATGGTTTATATAATGACTTTACTTGTAGAATTTTTTGCGTGAATACTTCGTTTAATTTCACGCATAGTAAACATTTAATGAGAAAATGCTCCAAATATTAAATACTTATTTTTAAAAAATAAAAAAAAGTATTAATGCTTTCATGAACTTCAGAGAGAACTTTCAAATACTCGCTAAAAATTATTCATAGTAAGAATCGACTTTACTTCAAGATGAGGTAAGAAGAATTTTTTTTTTTATTTATTTACAAAAAAAGAGTTAAAACAACTTTAATGAATTATGTTTCTTTGAATGAGACGTGGCTGTATAAAATATTTGTATCAAGAGTATCACGACGATGTACTTATGATCAACTCAACTTAAAGTTTAAGTGATCATCGTATAAGCATCAAAATTTCTTTTCTTTTCAAAGATATAACTTTTTTAAAATTTGTGCAATAAATGTCTCATAATAAGATTAATTTTTATATCACTTTAAGTAGACTACAATTCAAAATAGAAGAGGGTATTTGTAAAATGATAGTTAAATGTTACTATAATTATTTATTTTATATCATATTTTCGACTAGAATATTTAAATTTTGAAACTCAATAAATATAACATTTTTTTTGCTAACATTGATCTTAACATTGCCTAGAACATAAATCTAAAATAATAAGTTTATACATGCTTAAATTATAAAATGTCACATTTAATGTTACATATAGTATTGACTTTAAATTTGTGTGTACAATAATTTTCACTCCAATCGTTCGTGAGTTAGAAAGTGGTTATCTCAAGTTGAAATATTTGCAAATTTATTTCCTGTGTCTTTAATGTTAAACACAACAGAAAATTTTATTTCTAATTATAGTATTTTTGTTTTAATACTTGATTGTTTTTTTTTAGTTATAATGAATATCATCACAGAATTAAAGTAACCCCTGTATATGGAAGCATGATTTTAGGAATATAATCTGAAGTCAATCAAATTGGTTTAACAAAATTTATTATTCCATTTGCTTATTATTCTATTTATATTAATAGCGTAATTATTTCAATTTTTATAAAAGTTTTAGGAAGTGAAATTTTATTTAAATACTATTGAATTTATTATTAAATGAAATAAAAATAAATACATTATAAATGCTTAAAACATTATCCAGCATTCAAAATGTTGTGGCGAGCAATCGTGCCATCCTAAAAATGAATATTTGACAACACAGTTTAAGTGAGTTGGTGACCATCACATTACAAAATGGGTGACCTGTACTCAATAAAATCATTTATAAATATAATTTATTTTTACCGTGTGGGAGGAACCTATTTTTGAAAGGGCTTAAGATTCCGATTTCCTAAGAATAAATATTTGAAATGAGCAACAGTGTACTAAAAAGAAAGTGCTAATTTTATACTACTGAGAAATAATAGTTAATGACTATGAAGGAAAAAGTTGAATTGATTTATTTTTAATTTTTAAAGAATTTTGAAACCTTCGAATTTTTTTTGGCAAATGAAGTAAATTGATAATTAACTATTGTAAAAACAAATCAATTAAAGTATTGTAATGAGCAGTTACTCCTTATATTTTAAAATTTATCTTATTTCTTATTATGTAACTTAAAAATATAAAGAACTTTACTGGTTATTTGACATTATAAATAAATACTTCGCGAAACGTGGTAAAATAGAATTTCAATGTAGTTTCCTGTTTATACATAAAATTCCGAGATAAGAATCAATTTGTTTTAATAATTATCGGCGAGTCGGGGAACTATTTGAATCCAATTTATATGAATTAAAACAAGGGAGTTAAATCATTAAGAAATAATTTACATACAATTATTATTTGAATTAAATCTTTTTTAAAAAAATTAGTAGTGGTATAAAATAATAAATGTATTTGATAATCAAATATGTTAACAAATTTCACCTCATACTTAGAAATACAGTATGTTTCTATGATAATGTTTTGATCCTGATTTCAAAATATAAAAGCATCAATTTTCAAAAGAAACATTATTCTTGATGTGACAATGAAACTAACAATTTTTTCCTCTTTGAAGGAGATACATTTTACTCAAAGAGTTAACTATGAAGCGTAGTACATATTATATGCAAATAACAAAATAGTGAGCATACAACAACGTGTAAAGGTACATTTTTATTGATTACACTTGTCAAAATTCATTTCCCTCATAAAAACAACCAGCTGAAATTTACAATTACGTAGAATTATAAATATTTGTTCTGTACATATATAATCAATAAAAATACTAGGAAAATACCTAGAATACTGAGAAAAAAAATTCAGAATAATTGGCTTATGAGAAAGAGAATAATTTCAAAAGATTACTGATTATAAAATTTTAAAAGTAATGTTTTATTTGTGGCTACATTTGAAAATACATATTATACAGAAAATTTATTAATTTAATTATCACAATCATTTTATCAGGGCAGATTTCAGAAGAAAACATAAATACAACGTAGCTTAATAATTTTAAACAGGATTTTTCTTAGTTATGAAATTATGTAGTAAATGCTTCCTTCATCATAAAATTAATAACTTTAACTGTTAGTAGAGTTTTTAATTTTATGATGAAGTAAGTCAATAACTTTGACTATTGTAACTTTATCTAATGCTTATTCACAAATTTCTTCAGTAACCGAGAATTTTTTGATGGGCAAATACCATATAAAACATTTGTTCTAAGCGTTTGAGCATATATTTTACTTAGACATTATGTCAATGTTCTATCCAATTTGTGTTAATCGATAAAAAGAAGAATTAAAATATGAAGAATATATATTTAATTTTTATTAAACATGTAGCGATATATCATAAAGTAAATCGTCTCATTTCTAAATATGTTGCTTTAACCTCTATGCCTTATAATGAAAAAAAAAAATGAATGACTCTATTATACGTAGAAATACGTTGATATATCATCTTCACATAGAAGTATTGCGTTGACACTAGAATGCCCTTAATTATTAAGTCTTAAGGTGATTAAGGGTAGACGAGAGAAAATTCTTCACTGATTAGATTAGCATTTTCCTCTTGATGTTTTGAAGTAGTAAATGATTCTCCCTAAAAATATTCCACAATTGAAAAATTCGCCATTATTTCTCTATGCACATTCATATTGTTTATCTGCTTATCCAACTCCATGATAATAATGCATTTATAATAATGATTACCACGCTCCTATAAACAATATATTGGAACTTCCATACATAATTTTAGAACTCTTGTAATATATGGTAATATAGGTTATTACACTTTATATCAAAGTAGGTTAAATTCAATTCATAGAATACTTTATAATTTCTGTAATTACATTCATCCATTTTAATACGATTTGAAGCATAATTAAACTTTATGCAACATTCCATACTACTAAATTACTTTAAATTTGTATTTCTAAATGTATTATTTGATTTAAATTTAGTTAACAATATAAATTTTGTGGATAACGAATGGCTCATTGATATTGAACACTTATTATGGAAATCATATTTCAAATGTTAGTCTATCAAATTTTGGTCATAAACTCTGCTTTTATAGTTGCAACTGTTAAATTTTCATATGAACATGAATTGTTGTGAGCTATTTTAGTTTTTGATGACTCGGCTAAATGTTGAATGGAAGTCAAATTATGATATCATTTGAAACTTTTGTCATTATATTTAAGCAATTAATATATATTTTAAACGCTAAAAATAGAATTTTTCTTTGTTATATGATTCACTTAGGACTTTAAATATAGGATTATATAAATTAACCTTTTTGAATATTACAATTTTAGAATGTATTAACTGTAATGTATTCAGCTTTCCTTGTAAAAATTATCCTACAAATATAAAGATTATATCTCACTTTGTGTACTCATAGCCTAATATTTCTCCATTGAATAATTTACTTTTGTTGAAAGTATTTATTGTTAAAAATTTTTCCTTGAAAGCAGCCTTATGATCAAGATAATGAAACTAATTGTATCTTGTTATCCTCAAACATTCAAACTAATTGTAAAATGTATACATTACATTAAATAAATAAATTATTAATTTATGTAGATTTTGAAACCATACATATATGGAATAAAAATATACAGACCTATAATTAATCATATTTAGAACGGATTTGAATGGAAAAAGAATTATGAAGTTATCATTTGCTGTGAAATGGGAAGCTGTATAAATAAATCTGTTTAATTATTGAGGTCTTATTGAAATTTTTGTTAATTAGCTGCTTTATTTTCAAATAAAATCATTAAATGAGAAAGCAATTGAAAATGGCTAAAGGAAAAAAATGTTTTTCGTAATTATTCATCAAATAAAAAAAAATACTTAAATTATTTCAGTTACAGAAAAATCTCATATATTTGCTAGCCAGAAAATAAAAAAAAAAAACGATGTATGAATTTGATGAATTTTAAAATTAAATCACATTACGTTTTCTAATAATAATTTATTATATTTTTCTTTGTTCTGTCATGGAAATTCGCTTACTTGACTTATATATTGAGTTATTTGATTCTATTTCTCTTTCTACATTGCTTACCATTTCATTTTAAAAGTGTTCCATGGCTATTTTAAAATTAAAATATTATCACAAAGGGGTTTTGACATATATTTATTATTTATTACATTTGTAACAAGATATAATTTTATCATTTAAATCTGAAAAATTAGGAATTTTTTTCCTACAAATTAAAAATAAAAAATAAACAAGTTTGACATTAACAACAAGTTTTTGTGAAACAAATCTGAAAACAAAGATTTGATCTAAAAGATAATCTTTGTTAAAATTTCTATAACTCTTTTTTTTAATTAACAGTTTAATTAAAATTCGGTAGATGAATACTGTAGATAATAGCAGGAAATTTGTTATTTACGTTAATTGTACACCTTCCTTAAGATGACTGATTTCATCATTTCGAAGCCAATTCGTGTAATATGAATATCTTTATTTGTCTTAACGAATGGAACTGTATTCTGACTTACTTAACTATTTAGATACATTATTCTAAAAATATATGAATTTAATGCAATTTTAAGATTTGTTTCCTGTCGTTTATTGCACACTACGGACTAAGTTTACGTATTTCATCAAAAACTAGTCAAAATGTTCTATTAATATTTCTTATTTTTGCACTTATCATATTGTGAAATTAAAAAGATGTGTTAAAATTGCACTATAACAGTAAGAAAACACACAATTAAATCTCTTGTTTTAATTCTGTTTGATTCTAATACTCTAAAATGCATGTTAATATAAAATTAATTCAACAGCACAAGCGAATATCCAAACTTTTGTGTACCTAATTTTACATCAGCATGCGTTGAACACGTATTGATATTCAATATTAAGAGAACCTTATATATATATATATATATATAACAGCGTTGATTTTTAAGCTTTATATAGTGTCCAACTCGTCAACACTGGAAATTCTGAGATAAGATTTCAAGATGGAATAAAAAAATGTTTAAAAAGAAGTATAATGCTCTCATACATTAATAGCTTACAAAAAGCGATATCCCACATCTAAATGAGCTGTTTATGAATTCCTTCAACAGTTGGACCCCCTCTAC
This sequence comes from Nephila pilipes, assembly GCA_019974015.1. NCBI lineage: Eukaryota > Metazoa > Arthropoda > Arachnida > Araneae > Nephilidae > Nephila > Nephila pilipes. The sequence goes on along the minus strand of BMAW01015349.1, from coordinate 286,182 downwards.
TTGCAACGCTGCTTTTAGGTCCTATGTAGTGTTAAGAATAGGCAGGTTATCAAAAACAGCATTTTAAATGAAATATACAGGTTAAAGATTTAGGCACCTAGTTGCTCAAATATATTTTGCTAAAAACCACAATTTGCAGAAATTCATTAACTGGTTGAGCCTTGTACGGACGAATGGAATCATTCCAGAGATTTATCAAAGTAATCCTACAAAATTCATTTCTTGAAAAAGAATAATCATGAAAATTTCATTTATTTGAATGTTTTGCTTATATAAGGATATTTCTGCTGAAATATACTACTTTCTTATATTAAGTGACCAATAAATGTTTGAAGCTAAAAACAGTACAATCAATTAAACAGGAACGATTATTTTGGTCACCTGCATATGATGTGTTCATCATGATTTTAGAAAAAGCCAACATGCACTTTTAATGTAGTTAGTACAATCAAATAAACAATGATAAAAATCCTTATTTTCCGCATCTCGAGGAAAAAAGATGATATGACTACTTCTGTTATGGTCATGACTGGAAAAATAAAACCAGCCCGAAAGGAATTTACCTTGTTTGTAATTTGTATGCAAGATTTCCTACAGATACCTGGAGTTGGATAGAGAGATTTCTTGGTATTTTAACTGCCGTTAGAGAGTCTAGTATGGATCATCTCTACAAGTTTGGATCCTTGAGAATGACTGAAGGGTCAGATTTCAAGACCTCATATTTAGGCAAATTAAAAGCTAGGATGGAATAGTATCATAAAATAAAAATGAACCATTTACTGTGATAGTTCACGAATGGGAAAAAATAGAAAATTAAATTAAATTGAAGTGAATCAATATATATATATATATATATATTATATATATATATATATGTATGTATGTATGTATGTATTTATATGTATAAATTCATTTGTAATATTTGTAAATATCTAACGAAGAAAGTTAGTTAATTTTCATATAATTAAGTATCCTAGTCAGTAGCTTTGAATTTCATTTTATCTTTTAAATTATTCGATCATGCTTTATAAATCTACAAAATTCAGCATAATCCTACACTTTGAAAACACAGTGCTGGCCCATAAAATAGCAACACAAGTAAGGAATGATCTGACGAACGTCAAAATCACATTAAAAGGAGGAAAAGGTTAGGGTCTGCAAATATTTAATATTTCATCCCTATTAGACGACGCAGAAGGGAGAAGCAACTTCTGAAGTTCTGTAAAAGAAAAGTTGTGTAGTGGATTTCTCTTTCAGAAAGGTCTTTGAAAGTTTGAAGTTTGTTCAAAATATCGTGTTATGCCTCGAATATTAATAAGAAATTCTGCCCCGCAAGTGTCGGAATTCGATAGAGGCATGATCGTTGCCTATCGAGGATGTGGATATTCATTTTGTGATGTGGCATGTGGTATCGGACGAAATCCAACCACTTTCATACAAATATGGAATCAATAGGTAAATGAGGGTCGTACTTAACATAATGTAAAATCTTCATACTTTCGCATGACTAACATGATCGAGAGGACAGAAATATAGAGAGGCTTCTCTGCAGAAACATATAACACACAACGGACCATTAATCAGGAAACGGGCATGTTTGCAGCACGACCAGTATTCACTCATACAGTGCGATGACATTTGCAGTCTGTACCGTGACCATTACTTCGGATTCCTTTGACATTGCAGAATTGAGAGAGATGGTGACTCTGCGGCTCCGATTGACAAAACTGAATACAGGAAAGGCACAATGCCGTCTTTTCAGACGATTTGTTGTCTTTCATGCAGTATTCCAATGGCAGAGAACGTGTCTGTTGGTTCCGAGGTGAGTGACTGTAGGGTTTAATGGCGCAAGAGCCAAAGTAGGCTATGCTGCGCCAAACACTTGTTAAAATCTATTTAAAAAGTAACAGCCTTAAAAACGAAAGACAAACACAAATAACACACAAAAGATAAAAAGTTAAAAATCAAATGTGGTGTAAGAGGCCAATATGACGTAAAAAGGCAAATAAATTATGATGCGGGTTTTCCCCCACCAAGTCAGAGATTTAAAACAGATGAATGAAAAAAAGTCCGGCGATTATGATCAAACACCGGACAGTCAATTAAAATGTGATGAATAGAATAAGGGACATGGCAGGAAGCATCTTCTCCAAACAAAAGATGTTTGTGAGTAAAACGAGTATGTCCAATGCGAAGGCGAGTCAATCTGACATCGGCTCTTCGCATTGGAAATACAGGCCATTCTCCAATGATAGGCTTCACCGAGTGTAATTTGTTATTAATTTGTAGACTCCAAGATTCCTGCCATGTCTGATGAATGAGCATTAAAATGTGACGTCGAATGTCCTCAAATGGGACTGCCAGCTGCAGAGGATTCGTTGCTGAACGTACAGCCGAGTCCGCTTGTTCATTTCCTAAAATACCTACATGACTAGGTATCCAGCAGAATTTTATGTCATAATCCCTGCCATAAAGCTTACAAATAATGCCAGCTATTTCAACCACGATAGGATGACTTCGATCTTGCAGATGTACCAATGTTTCCAGGACGCTTCTGCTGTCCGTATATACTACGGACTTTCGAGAACTGGATTTCTCGACTAATTTCAGGGCACAGTAGATGGCGACTGCTTCGGCAGTGTAGACACTGCAGGAAGAGTCGAGCCGGTAACTGTGCCTGATGTCATTTGAAACGACACCACAGCCGACGTATCCAGTTCCTTTCGATCCATCCGTGTATATAGGAATAAAATCCTCATACTGACAGCGATGGAAGGCAAAGATTCTCTGGAAAACAATGGGACATGTGTTGGATTTGCTGAATAAAACAAAAGAGTTATGAAAAGTAAATCTAGGCACATTCCAAGGAGGAAATTTTATAAAATTTCTTTGTTGAATACCCAAATCATATAGGCCGAGTTCCTCGATGAATACCTTCACCCTCTCAGAAAAAGGCCGGATGAAGGAAAATCGCGCATCATACAATCTAAGTAAAGTCGGGCTGGTATTAATGTTCTGTAATGGATGAGATGGCAGAGATGGCATTTTGAAATGATAATAGAGCGACAGTTTCAAGCATCGCAAAGCCAAAGGCAGCTGGTTACAAATGACATAGAGGCTCTGCACAGGTGACGTTCAAAACGCACCACAGCAGATACTCAGAGCATTATGGTGGACTGGGTCAAGTTTCCGCAAGGTAGTTTTGCAAGCAGATCCGTAGACAATACATCCGTAGTCGATCCGAGACAGAATCACCGACTGATACACTCGGAGTAATGAAGTTCGATCCGCTCCCCAAGAGGTGTTGGATAACACCTTCAAGATATTCAGGGATTTCTCACATTTCCTCCGCAGATGTAAAATGTGCGGAAGGAAAGTGAGTTTGCGGTCGAAAATTACTCCGAGGAAGCGGACGTCAGGGACGACCGGAATAGACGAATTACGGATGCGAATGTCAGGATCGGGATGGAGACCCCGTTTCCTGCAAAAATGCATGCAACTACTCTTGCAGGCAGAAATACTATGCCCATTCGCGTCACACCAAGTAACCAAGTTATTGACTGCGGTCTGAAGTCGTCGCTCAATGATACGCATTGATGATCCTTCGCAGGAAATCTGCAGATCGTCAACGTATAATGAACCATGAACTGATGGTTGTAAATGAGAAAGTATGGGAGAAATGTGACAAATAAAAAGAGTGGGACTCAAAATGCTCCCCTGAGGAACTCCTTCAAATTGAATAAAATATGAAGATAAGACATTACCAACCCGTACTTTAAATGATCTGAAATTTAAAAACATTTTAATGAAAAGAGGCAAATTGCCTCTCAGACCATAATCGTATAGATTGCGCAGAATCCCATAGCGCCACGTACGGTCATATGCCTTTTCGATATCAAAGAAAATAGAAACCAAATGATTCCTCCGTACGAAAGCAGAACGATTCTGACTTTCGAGTAGAAGGATGTTATCTACTGTGGATCTTCCTTTACGGAAGCCACTCTGAAACGGAGGAATGCATTGATCCTTTTCCATTTGATAAACGAGACGGGCATTGACCATACGTTCTAACGGCTTACACAGGCAACTCGTCAGAGTGATGGGCCTATAGTGGAGATGGTTCTTTGGAACCTTACCAGGCTTTAGAATAGGAATAACGATTGCTTCGTGCCACTGGCTAGGAAACACATGCTCCTTCCATATTCGGTTGAATAGGTAAAGGAGACTGACAAGTGAATCCTCGCTCAAGTGGCGAATCATATCGTATGTTATACCATCAGAGCCTGGACTGGTATTTTTAGCCAAGGACAGAGCATTTCTCAATTCCCACATGTCAAAGTCACAGTTGTAAGGGAGTGGTTGCCGACACCTGAAGTTGATAGGTGTCTGCTCAGAACGATTCTTAGTCGCTAAAAATGTAGCGCTGTAAGAATCGGAGCTTGACACACTAGCAAAAGAGTGGCCAATGACATTGGCCACTTCGACAGGTGAAGAATGCACAGCATTTGCAGTTTCCAGTATCGGGATGGAAAATTCCCGATACAGGGAGTTTGCAGCTTTTACCATTCTCCATAACTGTTGACTTGTGGTAGACGATGTGATGGAAGAGACATACCTGATCCAAGATTCTCTCTGACTATGTCGCCTTACTCTGCGAGCAATTGCCCTTGCCCTTTTAAAGGCTATGAGATTTTCAGTTGTGGGATATCGTCTGCAGATACCCCACAATTTCCTTTGTTCCCGGTAGGAGGATTGACATTCCTTATTCCACCATGGTTTACTCATCTTCCTCTGTCTCCACTCTTCGGTATCGCTGCATCAGCAGCGTTCACGATAGAGGTAGTGACATTTCGGACAGAGCTAATAATATCCTGATCTTGAACCATTGTACCGGTAATAACCGCTAACCGTGTGAATAAATCCCAATCTGCCCGGTTGAAGCGTTAAATGGGGGGACGTAAACGCACCCCATTACCATGAACCTGGGAGATCAGGAGAGAGAAATGATCACTATTAAAGAGATCATTTAGAATCTCTAAATTCAGCGACGGTAGCAGTGTCGGTGAACAAATGACTAGATCAAGGGAATGAAAAGTCCTAGTGGGAGCATGGAAATACGTCTTCTCGTCGGTGTTCAGCAGACAGAGACTGTGATCAGAGATCAATCGCTCGATCTGCCGACCACGAGAATTTGAACCATCATACCCCCACTGAGGGCTGTGTCCATTAAAGTCACCTAGCAGATGGAAGGGAGCTGGTAACTGATCGACTAGTCTGTCTAAATCATTTGTGACACAACATCTTTAGGTGGCAGATAAATACAGCAGACTGTGATTAATGTGCGAGTATGAATTCGCACAGCCACAGCCTGCAACGATGTGGTCAGTGTAACGACGTTATGAGGACGGTTCTGGGATGTGAATATACAGACACCTCCAGAAGGTGATATTGCATCAACATCCCGTCGAACACAATGATATCCACCCACACGGGTTGTCATATTCCTCTTCAAAAAAGTCTCCTGAAGAGCAATGCAGACAGGTTGGTGCGTTGATAGTATGGATTTGAGATCCTCTAGTCTGGGTCGTAAACCACGGCAGTTCCAGGAAACAAAAGTCATTAATTGGGCGCACTGGAAGTGGAAGGTCCCGTTTCCAGGACCCCCATGGAGTCATAATCTTCGGGCGATGGGTATAAAACCACCGCTTCCCCGTCAATGACCCTAGTTTTTCTGCGAGGAACACTGTTCTTCGCAGCAGATTTTAATTTTTGCCTCTGCAAAGCCTTTGACCTGACCAATGGCCTAGTCTGATTAGCTTTAACAGAGGAAGGGGGTTTAACTATATTTAATTTTTTTCTTGATAATGGAGTCTTTGTGATAGATTGCGGTGTCTTAGTGGTAGGTTTTGTAGTCTTAGTGATATGTTGCGGTGTCTTAGGTTCCGGAAATTGGGTGGATTTAGAAACTTTAGTGTTCTGGGTTGCCGTAGCGTAGCTTTTTCCCTTTTCAGGGGTACGGGAAGTGACTACACAGCGAGCCTCGGGATATGATAAATTCTGTAGTGTCTTCACCGTAGAGATTTCCTTTTCCTCCGCCCATTTAGGACAAGAACGAGAGTATGCAGGGTGGTTTCCCTGACAATTGACACACTTCTCTATAGCGTTACAGGAAGCACTATCGTGCCCTGTCGCTGTACAGCGAGAGCATGTCAATTGTCCCCTACAAGCGTTCTTAGAATGGCCGTATCGTTGGCAATTAAAACATCTCAGAGGGTTTGGAATATATGGTCGGAGAGTCGGAGATATGCGGCCTGAACTGTTTGAGGCAGGGTAGGAGTCGAAAAGATCATGATGAGGTGCTGGGTGTTAAGCACCTTACCATCTCTCCTAATCGTAATCCTCCTGACACCAGAAACCAGCTGGTCCTGCATATTCTCCAGAATCTCTTCCTCCGACACGTTTTCCAAATCCCTTGACGATACCACGCCACGAGAGTAATTCAGGTTTCTATGTGGTGAAGTCACTACAGGATATGGTCCTAAGGTCTTCATACTCATTACAAGTTGTGCTTGTTTTGAGTTACATACCTCGATTAATAGGTCCCCAGAACGTAGTTTCTTAATATCCTTAACAGTCCCTACCATACCTTGAATTCCCTTTTGAATTAAAAAGGGAGATATGGTAGAGAAAGTTTCAGTCTCTCTTTTTATTATAAAGAATCTAAAATTAGCAATTTCAGTATATTTGTCCATTATTTCTAAATTTTCATTTTTGGAATGCCGCTCAACTCCGTCAGCCCATGATTCACTTCTTGATTTAACATTTTTTTTAATAGCTTTGGGAGCCAAATCTGAATTCATTATATTTGTCGCCATAGTGCCTGAGAAAAAAAGGAAAAACACGGAAGGACTTCTAGTTCGACAGGGCCCCCGCCAGACCCGTCTCCCCACCCTTTCCTAACGTGGAAACGAGTAACCTCCGGAGAGATTCGTTCCAGCCGGACAATGTGAACTGCCCCATTACATGCCCAGGCAGAGTCACAGGTCCAAGGCCGAAGCCTAGGAGGATTTCTCGCAATGGGAGGGAGGTCACACCATCCAGCCACACGCAACCAAGGCTCTCCCTCTGGGAACATTTTATAGGATGACGTTCCAAAACTGTAACCGACGGCGCACGCAACTCCTCTCCTCGCACACCCTTCCCCAACCAGGGTCTTTTCCAATCACGCCTATGCGGTCTCCCACTAGGTACCTCCGCATGAGGGGTACTGGGGCCCCGTATTGCCAGAGCTAGGCATACAGGAAATCGGCATTGATACGCCGTCGGCCTTTTAGTGTTTTAGTAGAGACACCACAAATAATTTTTATTTTTATTTTTAAATACATTTATATATATATATTTTTTTAAATATTTTTATATATTTTTTTTTAATTTTTGAACACAAATATTAACACAACACATAGAAAAAATAAAACTGAATTAGTGTGAACTGTTTTCCGCCTGATAATACAAAATATCAAGCGGAAAACCCCCCAAAGCAAAACACATTACGGGAAAAAAAGAGGGGGAGAAGAAGAGGAAAAAAAAGATCACTGAGGTACCTCGGGGTTGTGAAGCCCGTACTCATCTCAGGTAGATGAGCCCCCTGAGGGGTGTAGGTTCCGAGGAGACCGCTCGTCATCTGCGAATGGGCCCTGCAACTGGTGTGATAGTTTCGGCAGCCAATGGGTATACAACACGTACATATCTAGTTTGGAACGATGGTAATTTGAACACAGATCGGTACATTTCTGACATCTTATGTCCTATCTTCGAGGCTTGCCAAACGCCATCTTTCTACAAGATAATCCAAAACCACATGTTGCACGTCATGTTCTGACCTTCCTCAACGCACAAGACATTCGATTGTTGCCCTGGCCAGCGCAGTTTCTAGTTTCCTAATTTGTCACTCAGGAAAGCATCTGGTCATGGGTGGCTGAGGGATTGGCTCGCCACACTTTTCCAGCTGATACGATTGTTGAAGTGTTTCATAGACTTGAGGCAGCATGGAATCATTTGCCCGTTTCTGTCATCCAGTTATCAGGTTAACAATAAGTGTCATTTTAGTTGACAGGGGTGGCAGTTGTTTCTATTAATTTCGCATTCCTCTAAATCTAGAAACTTACATGCTAATTTATTCATTTTGATTTCATACTATACTGTTAATGTACAATAATTATCTTTTGTAGTTGCTTTTTCATTGATGGAGTTGCAGATTTAATGATAAGCAGTCTTTTTCGTATAATCCATACAATACAGTTCGTCATCACATAAAATGCCTAAAGATCCCTAATTCTAATATCACATAATCTGAGTAATTATTGTATTCTTTTCCGAAATTGGAAACAGTTTGCTTTCTTTGGATCAGGCTACTGAGACGAAAAGACGCTTGAGGAATTCGCATCCAATTTTATGATGTATCATTTCTCTCTCTCTGTATGTATATATATATATATATATTATATGTGTGTGTGTGTTTAATTTACTGTATGTTATTTTTAAGAAAGTTATATTGTAGATGTTGCTTAGATGCCTTTTAGTGCACAAACTAATAATACTATATGTATATATTCAATGCGTATGAAAATTTAAAATTACAATGGAAGCCCGAAGAAAATAAATGTCATTTAATAAAATATGGCAAAGTAAAAAAAAATCCTCTGAAGATCATTAAGTAATCTTTTCTATTTTATTATGTAAATTTAATCACAATGGAGTATTCTTTAGAGAATCTCTAATTGCAGAAAATTTGTACTTCTATGAAATGTAATTCCAAGTGATACTCGTTTGCGAATTCAGTGTGTAGTTTCATTCATTAGAATGAATCTGCTTTGAGTTTAATTGTCAGTGTATTAATTTAGAATTTTCAACGCTTGATGAAATGTCATCAATAGAGAATATGTTCGTACTCGCATTAATTCCGTCTCGATCGCGAAAGATTTTCGAAAAGTCTCAGCAAGATTACTTGATGTGTTCGAGAATTCATATGCGAAATGATTGGATACGATTGAGTGTAGTTCATTAAATAATTGGATATAAATGTAATAAAATATCAGTGGTATTTAACAAGTCATATACCGAAATAGAAGACAGCATTTTTTTAATTAAATGTGTATCGAATAAGACACCGTAAGAAATATTTAAATGAAACAGTAAATCATCAATAGCTTTTATTTGGAATTAAATACATACAATGTATCAAAGTCATAAGTAACATAGAAATAACTTGAAATTTTCCAGAAATTTTCATTGATTGATTGTTCCACTCTTAAAATATAATTATTTTTAATTGATGTATTATATATCTTGGTATACTTTAACTTTTAATTTTACAGGTTTTCTTATATGATTTATTTTTAATTGTGGATAATTTCTCCTATTCAGTAATGAATAGTTGATTAGAAGTCACTAGATGTTGTGTTTCATTTTTTCATAATATTAATGGATTATTGAAGGAGATTTACAATTTTAACAATCCCTTCAAACAGGCCTGTAAGGCTATTCATTTAACGCAAGCATTATCTTATTGCTCAAATCAATTTGTTAATTAATCAAACAGATTTTTCATAACTGTAAATTTCTATATAAGTTATGATGTCTCACTTAGAAATAAGTGGTAGCTATGTGAAATAAAAATAGTAAATAAATTTTTCTCACTAGAGCTTATATACGATAATTATAATTACTCATTATAATCTTGAAATTTTTTATTAAGAATGTGACATTTTCTTCTCTGTAATATAAGGGAATTAACTCATATTTTATTTACCTGGCAGTAAAATATTCCAATGATATATTCTTAACGGAAAGTGTTTATCAAAGATTCTGTGTTACGGGGTTTCTTTGACTTTGTTTTATAATAAAGTTACTTCAAAAAGTTCCGGAAAAATAAAAATATTATATGCTGAATATAGAGACACACATGCTTTCTAAGAGAAATTCCTTTTTAAGAAAATAGAATTGACAAACTTTCTCATTTAATCATCATATTTTTAATCCAAGTTATTGTGCAAGAAAAAAAAACCTAGCAATTACTTTTTTTATTAATGAAACTTTTACATAAAATGTTAATGAAAATATTTCGCAATTAAATATTTTCTGTTGAATAATCTTGAATAATTCTAACAGGAAACTATTTAAGTTATCTTGTGTCATCTGTAAGCATGCAACATAAATTCCACAAGACATCAAATACATCCGAATTGACCTAAAAAAAGCACTCGAAAAAGCACTCATTTTCGAAGCACTAAAAATTCACTGCAAACTGCTGAAATAAATTTGTTAATACTTCATTTTAATATATACTTTCTTAAGAAACCAATGGTAGCGAAGTCTGAAAAGATAAATTCTCTTTACAATAAGAATTAAAAGATTGCAGTTTCATACCGATCGTCTTTCTATAGAGATTAAATAGTGTAAAAAATTTAAATTAATGGCAGTATTTTTACAACCAAGCATTAATTAAATTGATCATGTTCAATGGAAATCTGAAATTTTATTTGAATATATATTTTTTCAAGATATCAATCAACTGTCTAATTTGCTCTAAAAGGAAAGACAAATGTAAAAGTTTTTAATAACATTTAAAAGATTGAATCCTATTCTCAACTTTCATAAAATGAGGTAACATCTATTTTTATAGTTACTTGTGATAATATTTCTGAGTGGTATTATTTTGCACTATATCAATCAGAAAATACGTAATAAATATATTATTCGTGAAAATATAGTGAATTATCTCAAGATAAAAACAAATTAAAATTATTATTCTTTTACACAAATAATGGGGAAATTTATATGAGAGGTAGTATATTTTATATTTTATATATAAAGTATCTTTAAATTTATTATTGTGTATATATTTCCTTTGAATTTCATAAAAAATTAGTACAAAACGTTAATTGTTAAAAATGATCTAAATTTTTTGACATATATTATTTTATTTTATACGATTCAATGCTTTGTTACTTTTAAAGTCAAGTGAATTTATTTGTAAATTGCACCTCGCAATTTTTTAAAAGTAAAACATTTGATTCAAAATAAATTGTTGGATTTATCATGCTGATTACTATAGTGAATTTACGAAAGCTATTCATTTACAGCTTCGCAAAGACTAACGTAATAAAAATGTTGAAGAGAACGTCGTAACTATGTTTCTCGATTCCAGGTACAGGCAGAAGTGGGTAATATTTATAAAAACTTCGTCAGATTTTGTGTGCATGAGCAGCCAGATCTTACATAGAGCACACTATTTTGAATTTCGAAAAGGGAGGTAATAGCGAATATATATTCATGTCCAACAATTTCCCTCTTTATACTTATTTCAATTACAAACATAATTGTACAATTATATTTCCTTAAAAATAATATAAATACCTACATATTTATAAAGGTATGACAAGATTATTTAAAGGTACACTTTATTTTAATTAGAAAGCAGCATACTTTATATTTACTACTAATTAAACAGTTTGTTAACATATCAACATACACTTTTCATTATATGGAAAATCCTCTAACTGAACAAACCATTTTATATACTTCTCTCACAAAATGATGACGAATATCAATATGTTTAAAACGCAAATAATATATCGGGTTTTTCGTAAGTTTCAAATATGACTGATTGGCAGTAAATACTATAGTTTTCAATACATGACTCTCTTGCTAACGTTAACTCTCTTGCTCTCTTGCTACAAATAAATATTTGTAGGTTAAGAGTTTCTTTTCAGCTTCGTATAGAGCCATATATTCTGTATCCGTGGTTAATATTGCAATAGATTCTTGCTTTCTTGATTTCCAAGAAATTATTTCTCCAGGATATTTGAAGACATATCCTATATTTATCTTCCTGTCGATGATATCTGAAACCCATTCAGAGTCAAAATATCTTGTTAATTTTCAGATTGCTTGTACATTAATTCTTAGTTCTTAATTCCTTTCAAGTATCTCAGGGCTCTTTATTGATGCAATCTAATGCGTTTTCCCTGAATTATAGAAAAAAAAACAATTTAAGTAATGGGTGGTTTTATGGCGACATAGAAATACAATAGAAATCCAACTAAAGATTGGAAGCCATTTTTCAATTTTTAAACTTTCTTCCTTATTTTTTGGAGAAATCTCGTTTGTTAAATCAATTTTTGTTCACGCAAACACACACACATCCATGAGAGTTAAAACAATTTTTGCATCTTCCATATTATACTTGTGCAAGATAGCATCAATGTAATTACATTGAGACATAGTTAAATTGTTTTGAGCTAATTTGAATTCCATTCCTCAGAAGCAATGTAATTCTCGTAAGTTTTTCATTTTGATAGCTTTTGCTAACTCATCACGAATATTTTCGTAAATGATTTTGCTACTTGTAAATACCATTAAATTACCAATATCAGCAATTGTGATTGCTTCAGCAGAAGATGATGTCCTGGGATAAACACTTTTATCAGCAATTAATAATTGAAATCCAATATATCTGAATTTAGTGTCTAATTTGTTGTAACTTAATTCATTCATTATTTGAGACTATAAAAATAACTATTTAGTTAACAAACTTTATCTTTTTCAAGGAAAACATAAAATTCTTATAGTTGCCCTATGAAAATTTTCTTCTGGATCTCCATTTACTCATGTCATCACAAAATCTAACTGATATGCAGTAAGGTAGGTTTTAATTGTGCAAGAAATTATAGTTCGGATTGAACTCAGTCTCGCAAACTGATGAAAAGTCTATGTTTTAATTTATTCTAGGTTTATCAAAAAACTCTTTTACGAGAATTCTTGCTTTTGATTTTCCAATACTTCCATCTTCTTTCAAGTTACTTTTAGAACCCATTTTGATTCTATGATGTTTTTATATTTAGGCTTTGGAACTAATCTGCATGTATTTTCTTTAAAAATGCGTTATGCTCTTCTTTTATAGTATTTTTTCCAGATGACTTTGTTGGGTGCAACGAGAGCTTCTTGAACACCCGGGATTATTTAAAAATAGTTCGAAATTATAGAAACTTGCCCATATTCTTTTTTAGGATGAGCTTTTTCGCCTGTATGAAAGTCACCATTCATCTAAAATGAACTGTCATTCAAAGGCATAACGTCAGAACTATCTAAAGAGTCAACTTCGGTTTGGGAATTAAGTTATGTAGATTCTTCTTTTGGATAATCAGAAAGGTCAGATGATGCATCTTCTCTCTGAGTAGAATTTCGTTTCTTTTTTCATCAGGCAGAATAATAATTTTCATTTTTAAAGTTGGCAGGTAACATTTGAATTATTCAATAAATCTCTCATCGCACCTTGTTATTATTTTTCTGAGTTTATTGTTATACAGTCGAACTATTCTACTTTTGATTCTGTTGCATAACCAATAGAGATATGTGCTTTCGATCTCGGTTCAAATTTGTCTTTTAAATGTTTATTCTACACTTATGCGTCTGCCGAAATACTTTAAAAAATAACACTCGTATGTAATTCCAAAACATATCTCATTTGACTTGAATTCTTGACAATCTTATTTGATACACTTGCTCTTATGAATGAAAATTAAAATTAATTTATTGCCTCTGCCCAGAGTTAAAATTTAATCCAGAGTGAATTAAGATACATTTTGACATTTCAACTGTAGTACAAATTGTAAATTCTGCAACTGTGTTTTAATGAGAGGCTATTATAGCAGATATTTCTCTTCTAATACCTTGTTCTTTAAGAATGATTTCAAATTCTGCTTCGCAATATTCTAATCCATTATGAGTAAGTTGTGTTTGATATACTTTAGGTTTGGTTTTCAATCAAAGTTTTGTAGATTTTCCTTCTTCTTTAGTTTTCAGAATATTTACTACAATACATCGTGATTTATCTTCAATGAAAATAATGAAATAATACTAATCTAATGGGGATGGTACTTGAATGGGTCTTCATATGTCCGGAATAATTCTAAATTCTAGTTCTAAAATTCTTTGCTATTGATTTATTTTTTGATAAATTTAACAGTCATTTTCGGAATTTTTAATATCTGAAATTATTTCCCTCATTATCCATTCATTCCATCATTTCTTTTTTAGACCATTTTCATTTAATATATTTAAATTTTTTTGGCCATTTTTTAAACTCGACTTCAGTGCCATATCATCTTCCGGCGTAACGTATTATATATCTAATCTACAGGTTGATGTCATTAAAAAATTATATTAGCTTTAGTTATATTTTCTACCTTTTAGAAGAAAATAACCGATCGATTGTTAATTGTGGCTTTAGATGTTAATAGTAAGTTAAACTTTAATTCTGGTATAAATAATATATTCTTGAAAAAAACAATTTTCTTTTTTTTTTGAGGGGGGTGCAATTTGATCACTAATGGTAACGGAACCTTTGTTGGTCACTTCAGCACTTTTATCAACCGATAGTTACACGAAATATTTTGTCTATTCATTTCACTGCAGTTTTTTATCACTGCACATATGAGAGGTAGCCCTATAGTCTAAACACCAGTAGCTTTAACCTCTCTCGTTCTGGTGGTTAACGTAGCAAATAGAAGACAATGCATATTTATCAGAGTTGACTAATATGGACGAATTGAGATGTGATGCACGTTTTCGGTCGTTTATTTACTTATGACACTCGTTTGCTTTATATCTAGGCTTCAAGCAGTAAATACGCTTTAAATTTCTACAGGATTTCTTATCCACTGGTTTGCCTTTGTTTTTATTCTAATTCTTAGTGTTCGTTTTTGAATCTGCTTATCTCCTTTCTGATTGAAGTGTACAAAGCGCGGAATGATGCTGGACTTATATTTATTTTATTGCTCCAAATTCCTACAGTAATTTCATTTTCAGTAATTCAGAATTCACTAGGTAGTGTTTGGACCCCACGGTGCATCTGAAGTTTCTGAAATATTCTTCAATGTTGTATGGAAATGAAATTGATAACAGAATTTCTAAAATTTCTTGTTGGAATTTTTTTTCTGCTTGTCTACTGTACCGAGAAAAAAATATTTTAGATGATTCAACATTATTTTTGTGTCATTCATTTTTGGAACAAGAGCCGTTTTCGTAACACAGCCTTTTTGACAGGATCTTTAATATCGAATGCAGCTTTCAAATTTTCAAATCAACTTTGGAAGTAGTGCAGTGTCTGGTATAACAAATTTTATTTCGGCTGATAGACAAAATAACGTCCCCAGAAGCTTTTCTCAATCAACTTCAGTTCATTCCCATAGTTTTTCAATTTCATCGGGTCTGGCACCATCTTTAGGTTTTGCTTCGTTGATGTAATCCCAGATATCGTTTTTTTTTTTATAAAGATTACTTAAATTTGTAACACTACAAAGTATCGTAATTTTCCGGAGTGCTGTTAATTGTACCTTCACAATTTTCAGTTATATAGATAAATAATGGGTAGCATTTTTAATTCAATGTGCCGTTTCAGACCAATGCTTTCGCTTTCGTAATATGACTCCTAATGGTTCTTCGTTTTGGTTCATGGATATATAATTATTTTCGGAAGCTAACGTCGTGATTGCCATAGCACATTGACGAAAATATATTTCTTACTGATACATCATAATATAAAATATTTAAAATACGTAGAAGATACGCAGCAGCAGAGATTATTTAAGTTCGGAAGTATAGGAAGAAATAACGTTGAAAATAACCTTAAATATATAGGCTAATAAATTTCCTAATTATTAGCCTGTATTTTGATGCCAGAAATAAAAACGATTGTCTTTTCACTGTTTATCTTCAACAATAAACTTAGGAAAAAAAACCGAATTACAATTCTGCTACTTATTTTCATTAAAATAAATTTGAATTACTCAATACAAATTCCGAGAAACATATAACTGCTGCAGACCTAGAACTGTTGGTCACAATAAAACACCAAAAATGACACCTGGAAAGCTAGTGTTTATCTAGTGTATCTGAATGAACTAAAAAAAGAGCAAAATTAACTTCTTTATATATCAGTATACCACGTGGGTTTGATATATGCAGGACAGCTATGGTTCGCCCACAAAAACCACGTGATTACCATTCACGTAGTGAGTGACTGTCAGGGTTTATGGCGCAAGAGAAAAACAGGATATACCGCTACCATCCTCGTTAACCACGGATTCTCAACGTCCTGACCTCGGATGAAACAAGGGGTTAATGTAAAACTTCCTACTGTAAAATTATTCTTGCAATACTAGAATTATAACTTTATAAGTAACCTGGCAAAATAAAAAAATATACTTAAGAAACATGAATTCATACAAATACTTTCAAATTACCAAAGATTATAAATTATACAAAATTCAATAATAGTTAAATAATTAAATTAAAAAAAATAAGTAAATAACTTTAGAGTTCAGAGTATATGTTTTTTTATGCATTTTTACTTTAGTCCTTGATTTCCAAGTTATAGAAAAGCTGTACAGGACGCTTGATGGTTGTAGACTCAATTTTTACTTTGCAAGCCTTCACTGTGCCATCTCTTCCGGGAAACAGTTCAAGAATTTTACCAAATTTCCAAAACCTTCGAGGTAAATGGTCATCTTTAATGAAGACTATATCTTTAACATTAAAAGGAGATGAAGTCCTAACTAAAGTTGAATGGGCTGATCTCAAATACAGTAAATATTTGTTCCTCCCCCTAGTCCAAAAACAAATCATTAACTTTTCGCGATAGTTAAAAACTTAAACCAAACATTTCCTAGAAGAGAGATTTGAATCAAGTTGAAGTCTTACAGAGGGAAATGATAATATTTTTCAAGAAAAAAAAATGTGCTGGAGTTAAGACAGTTGGTTCATCTGTGTCACTACCTACAAAGGTGATTGGTCGAGAGTTAATCATGCACTCGATATCTATTAGAACAGTAAGCAACTGCTCCACAGTGAGACATGATTTTTCAAGAGTTTTTCGTAAGGCAGTTTTCACGGTACGTACCATTCATTCGTAGAAACCACCCCACCAAGTGGCTCTTTCAACAATGTACTGCCATTTAATTGCGTTGGCAGAGTAAAAGTTTTTAACATCAGAATGACTAAGCACACTCCAAATTAATTTTATCTATATTTCTGCACGTTTAAACGTGCGGGCATTATCAGAGATCACCAGAGAGCATAAACCTCGTCGAGAAATAAAAAGTCGAAAGGCAAGAAGAAAAGTGTCGGTATTCATATCGCCAACTAATTCCAGATGAATATTTCATGTCACAGCATAAGTTATCAAGAGAATAAAAGGAGATGAAGTATAAATATACTGTTAAATATACTGTTTAGCGTTATTGTCTTTCACAAATAGAGGACCGGCAAAATCAACTATAATGATAGTAAATGGAGTTGACTGTTCCGCTCTAATATCTGGAAGTGGAGCTATCACTTGGCTACCTGGAAAATAATTGAAACTTTTACATATAGTACAATTTCTGAGAATAGATTTGATTGTTTGTCTGACCTTGTTAAAATCCAATACTTTACTCTGACTTGCACTAATATATGAGACATACCTGAGTGAAAAACAATTTGATGAGATTCCCAAATTAATAATCCAGTTAATTTAGCCTTGGAAGGGAATACAATAGGATGTTTTTCAAAATTAAATAAATGGGTTGATTTTCCTAGTCTACCCGTGACTTGCAAGACACCGTTCATATTATAAACTTAATAGGGTAGAGTCTCTTCCTTAAGGTTTATTGTTTTTCAAGCAAGTTAATTCTATTGAGTAAGAATCATTTTGAACAATTATCATCCAAAAGAATTCTGCTTTGCTGAGTTCGTCAGAAGTAAGAGGAACTTTTTCTTAGTTGTTCCTTTTGAGTGCATTAACAAAGCATAGTACACAAGCAGTCACTCTTATCATTATAAACAAACAGCTGAATTTGTCTGGATCCAGGAGTTTTTCTTGAATAATAGCTACACTAACTATAATGCAAGATTTATATTCGGAAGTAACTTCAGAAATTACTGATTTATACTCCGATTTATTTTCCTTTAGCCATAGGTCTTCTGGTTCTTTTAACTATTCAGGAATTGGTTGTAATTACATAATTGTACTCAGTTAATAGGCTATAATTGTATACTCGTATTTATTATGTTTATAAAATTACTATTTATTTTAGAAATTATCCTTATGAGAGTTTTTCTTGATTATGGGCTAGACTTTTATGTTATACTTGTGCTTTGGTTGTCAAATAAAATGTTTCCTGTGGGTTTTGGATTTGTGAATTTCGTTAAGTGAACATTTGTTGAAGGTTTTGAGTTAGGTGTTTTATTGTTCTATGCTTTTACTATTAATGGTTATTTGTTTTAGTTCCCATGTCCATAGCTATTGTTGGAGCTAGCACAATAATTGATGTAACATAATCACGAAAGCAATTTTATTTGCAGTAACACAAGAAACAACGTAATAAATATATAGAAGAGAATGAAACAGCGATTCTTCTCGTTTCGAGATACGGGCAGAAATGACATAAAATTTATAAGAACTTCATTAGTCTTTATAGCAATGCACATTCAGAGCTTACATAACGCAGTTTATTTTGAACTGGGGAAGGGAAGAGTGAATTTGCATTGATGCCCAATAAAATTCTAAAAAGTACATTGTGAGAAATCTAGAATTATACATTAGTTCTATCTGTAAAATTGAAATATTCATGCTTTGTTCCATGAATTGTATATATTTTAATATGATTAATATATATATATATTAGTTTTTTTTATTTAAAATAGCTTCGTAGGCTTAATGTAGGTTTTTAATAAAATTGATTTGTACTATATTAACAGACCTCATAAGATAAATTATATGTATTTAATTATATCTTTGTAAAATATATAGCTAATTTTACCCAAGATGGGGGATGGAATATACCGTATTTACGCACATCCAAACTATTTTTTTGTGGAAATGATATAAATTATGAAATTGAATAATATTTCATCTTGAAGGAAATTTCAATATCAATCATTAATACAAACATAATGAAGTTATTTCGCAAATTATAAATTAATTTGATACATATTCAAAACTAAGTAAGAATTCTATTGATCAAATATGTAAATAATAAACATCATTAATAAAAACAATTTTCAATGTTTGATCATACTTTTAGGATACTTAATCTCCAAATCAACACCGCTAAACTTTTGAAAGCTTACTGATGATTATCTAAATTCTTTGATATGTTTTGAAATATTTTTAAGGTGTAAACATTTTAAATCAATCAATTTGTTTAGTTAATGATAATAATTATTTGTTACAGAATTTTTATAATAAATTAATATGAATAAAATGTATCATCACAGAAGGAAATTATTAACTACACACACAAATGTTAATTATATTTGTGGTAGCCTACACTACAGAATAATAGCAATTATTAAGAAATTGCTTAAAATTCGGAAAAAAATATGTCAAAAAAATTATAATGTATATCAATGATACACATCATCAAAATTGTTTTTTAATAATTTATTTTTTTTTAAAATTGTGTCATAACTTTACTTAGGTTTTGTGTGAATAATAAAAGATAAAATATTCTTGAATTTAATTTTAAGCAAATATCATTAAACTTTTAGTATGAAGACAAAATAAATCGCTTCTGTTACATTCACTATTGCCTTCTTCAAGCAAAGTCTTTTCAGAAAGTATATACTTTTCCCTTTCATTTAAGATTATCCAACCTATGAATCATATTTCAACAAATATGAGCACTTGTGAAACATGGGGAAAATATTATCAGAAAAAAAAACTTTTTTCTTTGAGTTTTTTAAAGAAATCAAGCTATTTTTCTAAACTCTAATGAAGGAAATAAGAGAAAAGCTTTGGAATTCCCAGAAAAATAAAATGCAAAATCGTCTGCAAATTTTCTGATGAAGATAAATGAATGTCTGACAATAACATTTTTCTTTATCCATTTATAAAATTTTAAAAATAAAATAACTAAATGTGTTGAGTAAATTCTATGAATTTATATATTATATGAAGTCTTCTTTACGTCTTAGATATAAATTTATATACCACTGAAGAAGTACTGCATACTGAGCCATGTATGAAATACGTTGTGGTGTAATGCAATTTATTTCCTTTTTTCAATATTGTGCTATAGCAAAATACTCCTTGGAAATTCATTTGAGAAGGAAATATATATATGGGTGCAATAACTGAATACATTAGGGGTGAATATTTGGAAAAGAATATGGAAGAATATGTTTAACAAAATATAACATTTACTTGGTGTGCAGGGATTACTGCAAAAGTTTAGGCTTAAAAGATTTTAGGGAGTTACTTGATTACATAATCAAGAAATAGTAAAGTGATTAAAGTTTAGAAAGAGCATATGGCATGTTTGTGAAAGTATTGAGATGTTTGGCTTGAGATTTATTTTGTTTTACTTTACTTTTTTTGTTCAATGTAATTTTTTCTATTGTAATGTTGTACGAGTATTTATAAAATAATAATGTTTATTATCCCATAAGATGTTTAATACGATTGCTACTCGAAAATTGGTAGCAAAGCAGTCTTAATCGTTGTTGTTATGTTTCATATTGCATATTATTTATGGAAAATTATTTTGCATGGAATGTACAATTATATCCTATAGTTTTTATTATTATTATTTATTTCAATTTCCTTCAGATAAGTATAGTTTTACTATGGATTCTTACTATTTTACAGTTTTTCGATTAGTATCAATTAATATCTTATGAAATCATTTACTTTCTTGCCTCTCACTTTTATGTATCAGAAGTTTTCTACATAATGGATACATTGAATCAAGAAAACATTAAGATGTAAAAT
Source organism: Nephila pilipes (assembly GCA_019974015.1). Lineage (NCBI taxonomy): Eukaryota > Metazoa > Arthropoda > Arachnida > Araneae > Nephilidae > Nephila > Nephila pilipes. The sequence goes on along the minus strand of BMAW01015349.1, from coordinate 265,370 downwards.
ATATCTTAACCTGACTTTATAACCAAGTGATGTTTTTCTATTTAGTTTTTGCTTCTTAATTTTTTCCTGTTTTCTTCGTATTTTATATACATTTTTTTCAGAAAAAGAAGACAGCTCAAATGCTAGAAACATAATAATAAATTCTCACTTGCCGTAGTACAAAATATTGGGAGAAAATTAAAGGTATCCGCATGGAGACAAAACAAAATTTAGCAGTTTTGGAGAAAGCTAAGAGCAAAAAAAAAAGAATTAAGAAATCCGATCACTTATAGCACTTTTAGAAAATCATATTAAATTTAAGAAAAACAAACACAAATCTATTTTCTCAGATTAATCTGTATACAAAAAAAAATAATCAAAGCTGAAAGTGAACTTTGAAGTGATGAAAAAAGGAAAATGTATGTATGTTCAAAATAACGTAAAAAACTTTACATGTTTGAAAGAAAATAATGAATTATGTTTCTGAAAATCAAACAAAATTGTTTTAGGTACGACTCATGCCACAAAAGGGAATTTTGCAATCACAGATTAATATTTGTATAACAAAAGTAATCCATAATTTCAAAATCTATATTTATGATTTTAACAGTTTTCGAAATCTGAATTCAACAGAAATATGATTGAATTGAATTCATGTAATTTCGCTTCAAGTTAATTATTTGTAGTTCTCTAATTTAGGATTTTAATTATTCGTAAATGATAAAAATATTTTTTTTGTTCAGATCGTGCTTCCTCTTCTCCTTCTCAGTTCATATACATATTAAACTGATAGATATTGAAATTGGAACACTATAAAAGAAAGTAAGTATGAAAATTATATTTAATGAGCTTAAACAGTATAGCATGCAGACAAAATAATAAACTTTACAAGCAGTTTAAGGTTTTACAGTGGTAGTTAGTAGGGACAGCTGCCACCTCCGGCAGCTAAATGGCTCTTACCGAGGTTAGGTATGGAATGGAATTGAGTTTTAATGACAGAAATAGGCAACTCATTCCATGAAACTTCAAGTAGTTGAGCTGCAAACATAATGCAGACAAATTAATGGGATGTGGGTGTATGGTTTTGCAGGTCCAACCTTACAATACATCTGTCATTTCAGGTATTATCCATGGAAAGGCGTAGAGATCTTACATACTATCCTGTATGACCCTTAGAAACCCATCTATTCCATATTCGCATGACAGTGATCAGATTTCAAACAGTGGGACAGACGATGTCTCGAATCGGTAACCCACACTTAGAATAGGCAGAGATCCTGCTTCTACTGAATTCCAACACTTGCTGGCAAGCGTTTCTTCTTCTAATTCGAGGCGATATTAAGAGTATATCCCGACCTTGAAAAGCATTTTACGATTTGAGAAATCCACTGCATAACCTTTATTTTGTGCAGTGCTTTAGATGTCGTTTCTCCCTCCTGTGTCATCTTAATGCACTTAAATACTAATCATTTGCATCTCCTAATCTCTTCATCCTTTCATGTGACTTTGGTGTTCGTTAGATCATTCCGTCCTAGTGTTTCAATTTTAATGACCAGCAGTGTATATAGTTTTAATTTAATGATTGTCAATCAATTACTGATAGATTCATGTACATTATACTTTTTCATATTCTGACATATCATAACATTTTAAAGTTAAATTTCATTTATTTTTCCAAAAGAATACAAAAAAGAAAGTCAATAAAAACCATGTAACATATTGATATTTAATTCAATGCAAAATAGTACTTTTGATTTCCTTGTTCTCATTACAAGAAAATACTTATTCCTCAACGCTCAATACAAATTTTCAAAATACAATACAATTAACTTTCCTGTAAAAAAGGCAAAAACTGAGTATTTAGTAAAAAATATACCATAGATAAGGGATTTGAAGTAGAGATCTCAGTAGGTCGTAGTCCATAATGTTGTGCCAATTATCCAAAACCTAATCAACTTAGTTATCCAATTACTTTCAGATGTTCTTCGTTATATGTCTGATGCATATAAAGCAAAGCCCAGAATAATGCTTAAGAAAATCGGAGCGAAATTTAGTAGAATATTATACTAAGTTTGAATGATGTTAATGAAAGGAGTGTATTGAGCTTGGTCTTTCCTTATAGTTTTTTATAAATATTTACTTACCAGTCTTATTAATAATTTATAAAATTACTATTCAAGCTTCACAATTATCCTGACGTGATTACCCGTAATACTTCAATTATTTATTTAATCTTTTTGTCTTCAAAATTTCATTCAGTATGAAACTTTACAAGCTCAAAAATGAGTTATACTAGTCCTAAAAATTCATATTTATTAGAATTTCGAAATAGATAAATTTAATTTAAAAACAATTAAATATAATGTAATTGATTTCTGCTTAAGGTATTTATACCTCGTATTCATTATTAGAAATTAAATACTTTAGTCCTTACAAATCCTTGCACAATTATTATATCTAAACCAATTATTTTCTATAATGTTCACATCAAACAATAAATGTTCAAAATATTTTGCTATAACTCAAAAATTTTGGTTGTTCCGCTGAAATTTTATGCAAATGGATTCGCTATATAAACATATAACTTCAGAGAAAGCATTTTCTGTTTTAAATATTGTAATTGAACTATGAATTAGAGTATAGCGCATAATTTTAGTGTTAATTGTAGCCTCAACTATTACAAGTTTTTTCTCTTCTTTTGATTTTTTCATTACATAAGAATAGATTTTTACTATCAGAACATTTCCTTGTAATTAAAGCTCACAGAAATAAATTTAATGTAGAATCACATTCCAGTTACAGAATTACATTTAAAGTAATTGAAACATTCTCTACTTTTTATGAGCCTTTTAAAGTTAAAATTGAATAGCCTTTCCATTTGTACATTGAGTTATTCATTTCTCCTCAAAATTATTTTCCAATAACTATTCTATAGGTTACTAATTTCTTCCAAAAAAGTTAAGACTTTGTATTTTCAATTCAGTATGCTATTTTTGATAACATTAAAAAGAAGGAGTCTGCTATGTATGAGTAGCGTAGTTAATCTTTTTAATATATAATTTAATATATATATATATATATATATTTCTTAAAAATTATTCCTTAGTACTTGTTTATCAAATTGTATTCTCCAGATTGTAGAAAAACTCATTATGTGTGTGTTTGTCTGATATTTTCTTCTCAGTTACCAGAAATTATATCAGCTACTTTTATTTTTAGTTTAAAATATTAAACTTACTTTTATATTTGTTTCTTATGCATTTTTTTAAATTTACTGCAAAGAGTTCTTTTTTTTAAAAAAAATTAATAAATAGGAAACATAAGCTTAATGTTGATTTTTTTTAAAACTCAAAGTAACAAAATTTTAAAAAATAACCAAAATTTCCAAGTAATTATAATTTTAATATGTATACAATCTTCTAGTTCGTGCAAATATGAATAAAACTATCCATCATTCTTGAACTAAACATAATTCATTTCCTTTAAAAGGTTTGAATTTTTTTTATTTCTACAGAGTTAATGATGGATATAAGCATTTTTATAAAATAACATTACAAACACATAAGTATTCACACAATATCTGAGTTTGTTTCCTTCGTTTTGTCACTTAAAACAATTTTAATAACGAATTGGTTAATAAGTATTCTTCTTGAAGTCGTGTGAAAAAAATATTAGTAATAATACGCAATTTTTGTTTTAAATTTGTGTGATTAAAATAATATAGATAGTTTATTTGAATAGTAATTGTTGTTTGTTTGAATATCCTTGAAATCTAATTTAATTTTAAATTATTGATTATTATTATTATTATCAATTAAATCTATAAACTGTTTTTAAACTTCTCTTGAACAAGATCTTAATTTTATTTTTCTCTTTTTAAAAATAATTTATATCATTCTTAGTGTATTGATCTCTTGATCATCTTGGTGAAAAGATATATTTCTAACATTTTTTTTTGTCAAAAATGTTCCTTCATTTTTATGTGTCTTAGTGATAGAAGGTTTAGTTTGGTGGTGTTATCATCGCTCTAAAAGCAACACGAATAATATTGACCTCGTTCACCAAAATTTTGGACCTCGATCAAGATGACAAATGGGCAGGTACCTCCCTCACCAAATTTCCACACTACACCAACGGAAGGACTTTGAGCATCAACAGATTTCACATGCACATAGCCTCTATAGAAACCAAGTCCTTTAAATACTTTAGGATTCCGATAAAAACTAGATTTGTAGTACGTGAATTCGATAAATTATGAGAATTTAATATATTAATAGTTCAAAACCTTTTTAAAAAAGGTTTGTTAAATTATAATAGATCTCATACTTATACTCCTCGAAAAATTTATTATGAAAGAAAAATATAACAGACAGAAACATTTGATGTTTTTATTTGATAGAATACTTTATCAATTAATACATTACCAATTTTCCTTCAAATTGTGCGAAATATCATCACTATGTGTTTGAAAAATTAATTAAATGAATAAATTTTTTTAAATTTTTTTTAAATATCTGTGACAGCTAGGATTACTTGAACTTTATGTGAAACTAATTTTCGGCCTACAATTAAAATGAAAAAGAAAAAAAAAAGAAACTAAACGATAGCTTATTATATCATAATAGTAAAACGTAAAAATTTAATAGTAACAGAAAAAATATAAGATTATTATACTTTCATAGTGAAAGGTAAGAATTTCACTATAAGTAACAAAACATAAGTGTGTGTTTTTATGTTGAAAAAACTATGCTTTCCCACAAATACATCTACATTTATGTTCAAAGCATTTTTACAGATACCTGCCGATGGCAAAGTATTCTATAAATTCATTTTTTTCCGAATACACGTAACATTTTTTGTGTTTATAAAAAATACTTGCTTTTAATATACACTTAATAGTATAAATAATAATTTAAAAATGCTTTTTTTATGAATTTGATAAAAAGAAATAAGCCAGATTTAGAGATTTGAAATCATAATAAAAAATATTTTGCTAAATTAAACTAACTAATCATTCAATCAATATCTGTATTGGATTTTATTACGGCTTGATTTCGCAAGAATGAACACCAGTTCGGGATCTTTCAATTATGTTATTAGCATAATTTTATGCTTGAATACTTCATTAATTTTTATAAACTCTAATCATTTATGAAAAAATATAATTTCTAGTACTAATTACTTCATATCTATGATCAAAAAAATATAACTCAATTAAAATATCTATTACTAAGAAAACACATAAAAATATTTATTAAAAATTGAATATAGTTTATTAGAAATGTGAATGTTAATGTGTGATTCGATTGGATTCAAAAAAAAAATAATAATAATTTTTTTTACAAAATCTTAATTAAAATATGAAACTATATTAATCAGAAGTTTTGAAAGATTTTTTGTTTGAATGACTTATTAAATAAATCAATAAAACATTATTGGTATCTGATTTGCAAATTTGATTTAAAATAAATGATGAGGATTGCATCGGATCTAACCTTTCATATTTTACCTTGCACACCATGAGAAAGTAAGGATTTATACTGTTATAAATTTAACATACATCTCAGGCTCGTTATAATTGAATTGCATGTGATTATCTGTTATAAGGGATAAGAGTTTTTCCTTCTAATTTTCAATTAGAAATCCTGAACGATTTGTAAATTATATTTATTAATCCGGATCGATTATATATATTCATAGATAGACTAGAGGGCATATGAATTTTACTATCCAGATAGCTATATTTCTGTCTTATTAAGTCACAATCTAGAAATCTTTAGTTAATAATTTAACAAACAAACTAATCAATGATTTAAGTTCCTTTTTGAATAAAAGTACAAATGAATGAGTGCACTTTTGCCGGTTTGATTTCCTTTTTGCCATTTTCCCAAATTCTCTATCCTAAATTATTTATGGCGAGAAAGAACCAATTTTAAGCCAATAAAACCATCTGAAAAAATACTATCAATCTGAGGAGCATAAAAGTTATTTAGTAATCTTTTTCATGTTAGAAGAATATATTCTTCGAATAAAAGTTTTAAAAACATAAATCATTAAAACTGACGCTACGTTAGTTAAAGATACACATTATCCTTCACCAATAAGAGATAGTTAACATTTTAAATATAATCGTTACACGGTTAAATTACTTCTTCATAATGCATTTTTTGATGATAATCATATAATCCTTGCTCTTACTACTTATAACATATCCAGAAAATAATTTTTTTATAAAGAAAACACTAATTTGACAAAAATCGTTTCTCTTAATAGAGATTTAACATTTATTAACCATTAAGCCATTAAGCAGTCAACAGCAAAGGTTTTTAAAGGTTATTGAAAAGATGTACTTAATCTATCTTGTACATTGATATCAAGTTTCATACTGATGCTCTTCAAACACGTAATTCGCTTCTTCCAAAACAATATTTTTTTTGTTAATAATAGGACAATATATATATATATTTTTGCTTCTTTCATTTTTAAATTATACTGGTCAGCGAAACAATTTATTTATTGATAGATACCGTATTAGCCCGAATATAATGCAGTATACTTTTTGAAGAATCATTTTTCGTTTAAAACAATGACTCGCGCTAAATTCGAGTTCGAGTAATGAGATATAACAACTTTTTTTTATTAGTTAGCCTCTGCCTTTAGGTTATTTAATTTTGTTGGCATAAATGTAATCTGCATATTTAATTATTTGAAATAAAAGTTTACCTAACTAAATTATATTTTCTTTGAAATATTTTAAATAAAAAAAAATAGAATGGTTAGCATTATATTAAAAGTTTTTTTTCTACCTATCTGTAGAAAAAAGTTGGACATAGAGGAAAATTTGGACTAATATGCTGGCAAATTGTATTATTTTAGTTTTAAAATGACCATACTTAATACATTTGTTGTGTTTCTTAAAATTAACTGAGAGACCAATTCATAAAATTTAAAACAAATCGAACAATTTCTTACTGAAACGAACATATTATAACTAAAGCGATAGCATTGTGAATAACGGATTCTTATAATTTGCCAAGTATAATATTAGTAATTAAAAGTCTCATGAAGTTACCGGTAATATGTAGAAACTTACTGACTTTTGCAGCTGTTTAATAATTTGTTAATATACTTCAGTTGCTGAAGAGTTTTCAATTTAAAAATAATTTTATAAATAAATATTGCTTTGACATATTACAAAAAAATTTAATTTATTTCAGAATAACTAAAATAAAACAGCATTTCTGGAGGATTAAAGAGTATTAAACTAATTTACTAAATTCTAGAAATTAAAATATTTATTTTAATTTCAAACTCCTCTTATAAAGCATTTCAAGAAAATTGTTAAAAAAGTTTTGATTTGTAATTGAATTTTGATATAAATCTGTTAAAAGATACGAACTTCTTCAAACATATCTAAGAAATTGACTTCTTAGGAAGTTTAATAAGTATATATAAAGAAAGAATTACATAAGGAAAAAATCATCTAATTCCCTTTTATTCAAGAAAATCAAATTGTTTTTTCTAGAAAATATAATAAGGAACTTCCTTATATTCACACAAAAATGTGGAATATAAATAAGCACAATTTTTATGAGGTAGAATAGAAGATAATCAGTCATACACTGAGGTAGAACAGATAAGAATCAGTCATACTAAAAAAAAAACAATTTATAGTAATCTTGGGCATAAATAATCAGTTTGTAAAGAAAACATTATTTATTTGATTCAAAAATAATGCTACTATGGTCATAACTTGATTATAAACTTGATTTTCAGAATCTTATTACTTTAAATCGATATGAGTCTTCTTAGTGAAATGTTATTGTTCCCAACTTTACAACCTACCTCTTTCGTCTCTTCTTAAAGATGAAAAATTACTTTCACTCTATTGACTAGATGGACACAGCCATTAAATCTGATGTTCAGAACATCATCCGGAATTCTTATCCTATAATTTTGTGGAACTAGTCAACGTTAGCCCAAGAGTGGAAGGAAAATAACAGGAATAGAATTTGAATTTTCTAAATTATTACGACAACTCATTATCACTGGAATCAGACAAACGAGAAGGTTTTGACACAATTTTCAAAATACTGAAGGAAAAGTTCTCTGTTGTTTAAATGATTAAGTATCAAGCCGTGTTACCAAACTAACACTAAATACTATTTTGTTCCATACAGGATGCTAAAATTGTGCTTTCCGATCACAAAATATATTGAATATAAATTTTATCAATTTTACAGCAAAAAGCTTTGAATACTTGCTAAAAGTATTTTATCCTAATTTTAGCCACAGTGTATATATATATATATATATATATATATATATATATATATCAATGCTGATTTTTTGCCTGTTTGACATTCAATCTATTTTATATTGTTCTTTTTTAAATTTATGTCACTACTCTAAGATTCTCAAATTCTTATTAAGAATTCATCGGAAATCGAAAAAGGCATTTAAAAAGGCACTTGATAATAATGAATAGATATTTTTTTTATACATTTATGATTTTCCATCAAAAAATTTAATTATCGAACGTATGTCTTGAGGTTTAATGTTAGAATAATTACTCGAAGAATTTTTGCTACTGTAGGATTACATATATTGATGCATTATTTGTATTGCCAACAATTTGAATTCCATCACACAAAGAATGATATACTAAATACTTTTTACAAATATTTCTCTGTATTTGAATTCTTATTATTATGTATTAAGAAAACGAATAAAAATAAAATATTAATTTAATTGCTTAATAATAATCATGTGTACGTTTATTAATTTTTTTCGCTTTAGTAACATAAAAAATATTAGACACATTTATGCACTTGATATTTAATGTTTACAAATAAATCAAACTAATATATATATATATATATATATATACGAATATATTGTGTGTTTTATAGGCAAGATTATAATAGTTTGTACACTATCATATTAAATCAATGGAAATGTAATGTTTAAATTCAGTTTCTCCATATATATAAATATTGTTTTTGCCTAAAATCAATAATGCACCCTATGATATAAAACTTGTTTCAAATTCTTTTTACTAGCATTTACTTCAATTAATTTTTATCGAGCAAATGCATACAAATATTTGTTTTAAGATATTGCCATAGATAATGTAATTAATAAAGTTCGAAAATAATAATTTGTTATTTAGTAATGATGAGTAAAACATAATTTTTTTTTAAAAAAAAATTGTCTACATTTTTCTTCAAACGTGTAAAATTATCAAATATTTATAAGCGTTGTATCTATGTATGATATTAAATTAATTCGAAACCCTTCGAAGGTTTGTTCGAGGAACATAAAAACAAGTGAATTAAAGAAGAGGTTAAAGAACAACTGTTTTAAAAAGAATATGGTTTCTGTTCATCCTAAAGAACAAATTACCTATTCTAGATTGGTTTCGTAGCTTATTATGATAGCTGCCATCAGAAGTGATGAACCTAACTTCGTTTTGGAGCAAATGACTGTCAGATGCAAGCGTATTAGAGCCAGGTCAAATGTCCTAATGAACCTTTGTTTAATAGAGGCAAACAGCCATTACCTGTATTGTGAGAGTGTGGATTGATATGTCCTAATACAGAAATCTCTTGTCTTCCTGCCTTCGCTCCAGATCATCATGTGTGCAACTGTAACAGCTCAAGAATACATTGATGAATTTCTGTGACCGGCTACGTTACCCATTGTGGCATATAATCCAATAGCCAATGTCCAACTAGGTTATGCCAAGCCCTAAAGGCAAGCAGACATCTTGACTGTTTCCGTACTTTTGGTACTCTTTATTTCCAAGCAAGGACACTTGAACTCTGGCCAGATTAAAAAGTGTGGAGCATGGTATGATACATATTGTGTTCATCTCAATGTAACGTAGATCAAGAGAAGTAATTGATGAATACCCAGAGGAATGTATTTCAAGATATGTTTAGGATTATCTCTCCTCCTTACAGGCATGAATCCTTGCAAGGGGAATAGAGGGTTACCAGTTTCTAAATTTAACATCCAATACGTAATTGCTTACAAATATTTACTTTATTGATTCAAATAATTTATCATTTCAGACCATTTACTGACAAAAAAAAAATTTGATTCCCAGAATTAACTATGAATATAAAAAATATTTTAATATAATTTGGATAAATTTAAGTTATTTCTTTTAAATTTAACAAAAATTATATTCTTCATAATTCAGTTCTACACAATCAGCTTGGAAATTTTTGTTACTATTTCTATAAAAGCAGTAAATACCAGCGTATAAGATTATAATTAGTCTTTTTAAAAGAAAAAAATTAAAAATTTTGATTAAATGTATTAATTGGCTGCTTTGAATATTTGTTACAAAAATAATATTTAAATTAAGACATTTCAATTGAAAGACAGACTAGATTCTAAATTATTTTAAAATATATTACATAGAATAAAAAAAAATGAAGCCTAGTGTAAATTAATATAATATTTAGGACACGTATGCCTTAAATACAAATAAGTATGAGTCATCTAACAAATTTTTCTTGCTCGTTCTAACTATTAATTTATAATTTTATACTTTAATTAAACTTGTTTATTATTAAATTATATCCTACGTAGAAATTTATGTTATATACATACATATATATATGTATATATATATATATATATATATATATATATATATATATATATATATATATA
>BMAW01015349.1:238151-249084 GCA_019974015.1 Nephila pilipes | reverse complement strand
CTCTAGCATATCACCTCCTTTCACTCAATATTGATATTGTGTCTGTTGTGTATATATGTATATAACAACATATATATATATATATAATTATATTATTGAATTCCATACAAATCAAAATAATTGCACTCTAAGTTAAATTGTGAAACAATTCTAAAGGAGTAATATGGTTTATAGTATTTCAACAAGAATAGAAAAGATTATTTACTTTTTATTAGAATAACAAGAACGAATAGGTTGTTTGTTTTCATTTTGGTTATCAAAGAGCAATAAATCGAAAGGGTTATTAATTAAATAATTTGAGTCTAGTTTTGATAAAGAAACAATCAAGGAATATTTCATTTCTATAATTAATTTGAAAAATTAATTTACTATGACTTTTTGCATGATGATTTTAAAAATTGACTGAACCGTCTTTTAATATACATAAACCATATCAGAATCCCCTCTCTTAATATGTTTAATAATAATCAAACCGATTTTTGCTACATAGTTCCAAGATAAAAAATGACAAAGATGCTTTTTGTTTAATGTTTACAGATTTAAAATAAGAATAATGTAGCTTTGCACATTAAAATATAAGAAAATGTAATAAAATTATGTCTATAGTAAATTTACTTTATAGATGTACTTGTTTCTCTAAGAATTATTGACACATTTGAAATTTCAAAACAAAAAAAAAAATCTTCTGTAAGTTTCGAATCTCTTAAGATAATTGGTGACGGTAGAGTTGAGGGAATTTTTACTACTAAACTGCCAAATAATAAATTCAAACAGATTGCTTACAGTTTCCTTAAGTTTTCGTACTGTTATGATATTCTTCTGTTTACATCAGCTCATTTTCTTTCACATAGAATCTTTAGAAAGGTCACTAAGTATAAATTTCTATCTTCATTGAAAATGTACTATTTTTTTAGTAATTTATCTTCATGTTTATTGAAACCGAAGGCTGTTTGTATTTCGATGACGATATATTTTAGTTTTTTGTGTAATTTCGTTCCCGGGGAGAGGGGGAAGTAAAAATATTATTTCTCAGAAGTGGAATATTCTCTAACCCTACCTCTCTCATGTTCGGAATTTCTTTCTTATTACCCTAAAAATAATATTTGACCAATTTGAAACATTACTCTTTATTAATCAGTCTCGCGATGGCTCTTTACACCAATTCTCTTATAAAATAGGGTTTAAAATGTGTTTTCATGATAAATACAGAACAGCTGAGAGAACGTCTAAGATAAGTGGCAATATATTAATACTCTCAGGATCTTTAATATAGTGTAACAAGAAGGAAGTCAACTGCAATCGCTAACTTTAATAAGCAATTGAATGGTAACCAAAATGGAAATGTTCTAAGTTTCGAGCCAAAACATATTACTGTATTCCCTGCAGCAAAGGTGTTGTCCAGAAGTCTTTCCTATATAACCCAGTGCTTCGCGGAAGAATAATTAGCCTAAAAGCCACAGTCTGACTCTAGAAGGACTTAAGTAAGCGAAAAATGTCAGGAAGACGTGGGAGAACACATTTCACTCAGTTAAGAGAATTTGATAATGGCCTGAAAATCAACATGAAAACCGCGGTCGACGCTCTGTGTTGCTCCCCAGGTCGATTTATAGGAGTGTGTAATGTTGAAACGTGTTAGAATAAGTGAATACAAAATGGGATGCATATGTGAAAAACCAGGTCTGGAGTCATTAGGAAGACGATGAGGCTAATCAGAATACCTTCATCGTGCAGATGAAATTTAATAGTTTATTCATGAAAAAATTACTATTAAATCTTGGAAATATGCATTAAGACACATATTGAGAAAAAAACAGGATATACTCCATATATTACGAACCTTTGGAGGAAATGAAGCTTTCTTCTTTGCGTGTGCTGTTTTCCAAATCAATCAAAGTATATTTAAAAAAGTAAGGTTTAAAAGACTCAGATAAAGCAAATTCACTAGGAAGAATTGGATTCTTTTATTGCACTAGTTTACACAAGTGGAGTATCATGTTGTGTCAGACATGTACGACTTATGTAAAAAACAATTGGATTCTTCTAGAATTCAATAAAATGTCACTAAGCAGTTTCACCCACACTCACACATTTCAAGGCTCCTGTGGTTTGGTGATAAATCGACATGCTTAAAATGGTCCAATATGCCTCACTGTTTGAATTTAATCGCATTCCATGGAAAGTTCTCGGTTATTCTTCATAATGGGTAACACTGAATTTTTCAAAGTATTCCTATAACCTGCGTAATTTATGCATTACATTATAAGCAATTGTAAATTTTCATAAAAGTATTGTTCATTTGGGATCTCGATAACAAATAATTTTTAATGGTATTATGTGCCTAGCTAGGATAATGAGTGACTGACAAAAAAGTGAAGATTGGTGAATGTTCATTCTGTAATTAATGCATCCGTTTCCTTTTAAGGAAAGACATATCACTAACTGACTTTTTACATTTAAGAAACTTGTGAATTCTTTGTTGGAAAATAATTATCTTTGTTATTGTTAATGCATCTACAATGAAAATAATTATCATCGATTTACAAAGGAGCAATTCTGAAACGCTTCTTATCAAAATTCCTCGTAAATAGCGAAATACTATTACTATTTCATAAATTTAATGAGAGAAAATAATCACCTGCGTTTTAAGTGCTATGCAAAGAAACACGAATAGTTATAGTCCTATAAAACTCTCAGAAACGGTAAATGTTTACAAATCATGAAGTGTGGTGTATATGTACTCGATCAAATAAGCTAAATATACCTGATGCTATCTACTTCAAGGATCTTGCTTACATTTTCCACATTGCTCTAGATAAAACAACTGTAAATTCATAGATATTACTTAGTATATGTAAATCTTCCAAAATTTCTAGATAATACTTTTTTAACAATTTTAACAATCTGAGATTGTCACATTGTTTGTCACAGAAAGGAAGTGCATACCTTTTTAGATCTTTTACTATCTTGAGTAATAAATATAGTCAATGTTTGTGGCACCGAAACAATGTCACAGATATTTTTTAAGGAGTAACACAAGGTTATTGATGATAGACACCGTAATTTGGAACCTGGATTCAGTGAAGAAGACGACACCTGAGCACTGGAACTCCCTCTCCTAACTTCCACACCATGCCAACGGGAGGAGTTTTATTCACAACAGATTTAACGTGCATCAGTCCCAGCTACATAAACGTCAAATGATTGTTTTTTTCCTACAATTCTTTTTTTTAATCATAATTCCTAAAATATTTTAAAATAATTTTGTTATTTCTAGTGCAGTGTTCAATAATATTTCACTGTGATATATACAGGTATGTATTCTCAGAATGATAGAGTTTTCAGTCAAGTGTAGCTGCTCATACTTTGTAAATAAACTATGTTAATCGGATGTATATTGCGTCTTCTTTCTAACTTGTTCTCAAGCATTTACTCGACAATATCATTCCAGTATCAATTTATATAATCAATATCTTTGTATTCAAGGATTGAAATTTCAAAATGGAAAATTAATCTTCTTATTTCAGACCACCCAAAGATAGTAATATGTACTAATTATTTGTTAATATAACGATAATACAATACTACCAGGTTTACAATGATATATCATTAAAAACGATGACTTGCTAAATAAAAATTTAGAAAATATACATAAGGAAATTAAATTTACAAACAATTTCTAGTATGCATCTGTATTTATTGAAGAGCGCACTTATAACTCTTCTACATAATAAAAAGAATAAATATAAAATGTGTTTTTGTTTTCAAAATGCGGTTGGAATGCAGTTTAGCGTAACCACTTGGCAACAGGAATTGTTTGGCGATATTTTGCCCATTGTGGCTACCATGCTTTCTCTCCACTGAGGTGGCTTTAGCCGTGGCAACCCTTTCGAATAAGGCTTCAGGCTCCGCCATAAAAATCGACAAATTTGGCAATTTTTCAAATCTTGCCAAGTGGTTACGCTAAACTGCATTTTCACCCAAAATGCTTCATGCTCTTCATCCAATATTCAGTAATTTTAACGTTCTTTTGTCTGGATTATGGCTTATAACTAGAGAAAGAGAAGTGACAGGAGCATGAACCTTAAGTCGTTGTTTCAAATTGTCGGTCAATGGTTTTCGTATTATTTTTTAAAGTCGCAATCTTCTCAAATATTCGAAGGTCTCTTTTAGTAAGATTTCCCTTTCGCTTTTAATTATCCGTGGAAGAGGATTGTTTCCCTCATATGTGGTTCGCGGTCATAGCTTTCGATACTGCAGCTCAAGAAGCACCCAAAGTGATAGCCGTCATGTTTATAGATGTTCCAACAATAAGCGTTCTCCAACAGTTTTCTTTTTTTTTAAAGCTTTTGTCGGGTATTCGAAACCTTTAATAAAGAAGATACCTATACAATTTTATATCAGGTCTATAAAAGTAGAAGAATACATACTAGTAGTTATACATGTTTACCATTAATGTGTGTAAATGTTTCCATTATTTTGATTCCCATTCTTACATATGCTACTTTCACACATTTAAGTAATTATTGACAGTGAAATATATTCTACAAGGATTGTAATTACTCTAAATAATTAATTGAATAAAAATAATTACATATTGTATGATAACATTACAATGAGAAAATATTTTTTGTATATTTTCATGATAATCTCTAATATATTAAGCATATAAATAAGCTATTAGAATTTAAAATGATAATTTATAATTCAAATGTGTAAAATGTAGAACAAACTCAAAGGATCAAAAGTTTTAATTCGGTCATAAGGTATGTCTTATTCCCGAAAAATTTTGTTCATTTTAATGCTGGGCTATTCCATCAGAATTAAATAATTGCAGATATTACAGAACCATCAAAGATCTGGATTTCGCTGACAAGAGGAATTAATGACTTGTTCCCGGATCGTCCAAATAATTAAGTACCCATGTGATTAAAGGTCTTTCATGGATTACACCCCTGGTAAGAATGTTATTTGTTCCCCTCGGTATTTAAGAGCGATAAATGATTTTCACCCGGAATAGCCACGACTAAGAGGATTTTTCATTATTTCTCAAAGAATTTTGTTGCTCTAATGTTCATCCAGATACTTTATTATAATCTTTATAAAATTGTAACAATATATCATCAACTTAATGAATTCTTAATGATATTGGAATAAATGAGTTCATATTTCTGCAGTATGAAAATGAAGAGACAATATATATAATTAGTTGATTTTAATGAGAATTGTATTATTAAAAAACTGGAATAGTTACTTTTGCCTATAATGTATACAAAATTAACTTATATGTTTACTTTTAAAAGTTTTGTTTGTGTTTGCAGATATAATTTAGTATTTTATCGTACTTTTTTCTAAAAAGTAATTCCTAAAATACAATATTGAAATTTCCTTCCCAACGATAATGCAATTAAAATAGATAATTAGTGATACTGGATTAATGAAAATAATTTATTATAAAGTTAACCCAAATAAGAAATCAATTCTTTTCCTCGTACGTTTATAATAAGGGCAAATCTGGATAACACTGTATATATTGAATTAAAACATTAATAGTTTATTACTTTTCTATTTGTAATTGTTCTTAAGTTTTAAGTGATTCTGTCTCACACATAACACAATAGAATTTCTTATACTTTGCAGTTTTAGTTTCTTCTTTAAATTAATATAATACCCCAAAGATGAACTGTGTTTCAAATACTGATGGCTGAATAGTTTAAACACATTTATGGAAATAAAAGAACTTCTACCCGAATTAGTTATGCACTTTGAATTGTTTAAGTTCTTTAATTCAGTATAAATGAAATTGATATAGAATTCTTTAAAATTACAGCAAAAATAAATTAAATTAAAAAAAATAATCTTTTTACATGTTTATTCTTAACTGTTTTATTTTATTATGTTATTTATATTTTCCGCACCAGAAGTTTAAATTTATGATAGAAATTGTCTCTTAATTATTATCATGTATTTGATTTCGAATGATTGTCTTGGAAAGTAACAGTACTGGAAAGTACCATGTAGTATATATGGATTGGAAATTTCCACCGAAATACGTCAAGCAGTAGAAGATCAATAACGAAAATAAATAATCGATTATTGAATTGACATATTTATAAATCGTGTTTATACTTAGAAAAATTTCATTATAGTTTGACCATATAAGGTGATAAGCAGTCTCAAAAGGTAAACTTATTATGTCACTTTTCATGAGCATGTGCATAGTATGGTAATGATTCCTTCGCATTTGGTTTCCAAATTAAATAGACATACAAATATATCAGTAACGTTTTAACGAATATAAAAGTAACTAAAAATAAAGTTATGACGTTGGGCTATTTGTAATTTACTCTTCACTATGCATGAAGATAATTTGCAATTAAATTGCATAAAATTCCAATCCCTTTCCAATCAAATGAAACGCGATTAGGAGAATTTGATAAAAAAAAAAGAAGTGTAATGAATTGAATAAAGGATAGTGTGAAATTAAAATTAAAGGAGATGTATAAACATGGTATAGAGAGACCAGTAGAGAGATATTTATGTATGTTGTAAATTAGAGTGAATTATTGTAACTGATAATTTGCAATTTAAATTGTTCGAAGATACTTCTGGTAAGAGTAATTGATAACATGAGTATAACCACCTATACTCTAAGAGGTCTTCACTAGAAGAAAATGATTTGGTTAGGTAGCACTTTAATGTTTGATTCTGTTTTAATATTAAAGCCCGTTGAATATTATTTGTGAGAGGGCAATTATGCATAACTCTTGAAGCAATTTAATAAACTGCGTTTACGTTCTTTGACTTCTCTTCAATTGGAACTGTATTCTTATTGATTATTTAAAAAAAGTTTGCGTGATGTCTATAGATCCAAATAATGCAAAATAGCTGTTAAAAAGGAGTTCAGAATCTCAGGAGTAGGAGATACCAACAGCTTATCTATTTTTCACGTAATTTTCTTTAATGGATATAGAAACATGGCACAATTTCTAGCCAGGTTTTAGACGGTATCGTTCAATATAATAATAAACCAACCAATGTTCCCCCAGCGTACTTAATGAAAGATTTGACATGATGTGCTTGTGATGGTACTTTTGAGAGGGAAACCCTGTTACAAGATAAGTAAACAGAATTAGAAGCATTGAAATAGGTTATTAAACACCCCTTCCCGATAAAAAAAACAACATACTAAGTTTGAGGCAATTATGCGTCAAGATAACAACCCAACGTTCCACAAACAACATTTATTTTTCAAGGCTTACTATTCTCGATCTACATATTCTTATCTTGACGGGAACAGGAATAGTCCTGCTCACGGTAAACGGATTATTTCTATATGTGCTGGATTTCTTCTGAATCCCACCCTTAATGCACAACTCCAAGAAACAGCTGTGAAGTACGAAGCTCACTCTTACCCCTGGTAACCAATAATTTTCAATGGAACCAACCAACCGTCCTTGTAAAAAACCAACCATTTTCATCCAAAATATTTTCACCAGTTCCGGTGTTATATCTGATGAATACAGGGGTTCGTTGATGAACACAAGCTCCTTATGGCCAAAATATGTCGCACAACGAAGGACTTGTTAAATTGTGTATCGTAGTGAAAGAGGCGCCAATTTTCTTTGTCCATCAAATAGACCCCTAACAAGTCGCATTCGTTTCAAAAGCCGATCCAAAACATCTCTGTATAATGTTCCAGTCACAGTGGAACTTAGAAGATAAATTTATGTCGTATAAGCTTAATATTTTCATCATTTTATCTCAACCATTGGCTATTTGATTTCTCATCGTTTTCAATCGAAAGTTTTCTAATCTTAAGTCTTTGAAACCACATTAATACTTCGGAAGGATCCCCAGAATCGTCACCATACGTAGATTTAATCGGGAATACGCACCTGGGAATTTTTTTTCATTTTAAAACACCATATGATGAAAGTTCGTTACTTCCTTTTATTTCAATGACAATTACTCAAACACAAGTGCTTTGTGCGAGGCACACAATCAAATTAGAAATACTTATAAGTCCATAGAATCCTTTGACACGTAACAGAAGGTCATCGCTACATCATTCTGTTTGTTTCCTAGATAGTATCATGTGTACCCTTTTTCAAGCGAGAGTCTTTGAACATTTTGAACACTCTGATATATATACTAATTTTTGTGCTTAGTGCAATACAAACAATAGTTCAACAAATAATATCATACAAGTTACTTTTCTATTTCATAATACTTTCTCAAAATGTTAAAAGTTTCTATAAGAAGAGCGATTTAGAGTATTTTCGAAAAATTAGAAACAAAAATATGTACTATAATACATTTTTTTTATTAATCTTTTTTTAAATTCAATACTTTCTTTAAAAATGATTGCAATTTTATATACATTTTTAAATTTATCTTGGCATGCATAATTACGCTTGTGAAAATTGTGAAATTATGTTCACTCATTTTGTTACTCATATTAAATATCATTATCGAATTTAGTTTATATATATATATATATATTAAAATAACTAGTCTCTACCTGTTCCTGTCACTACTCGTACCTATCCTGATGTCAAAAAGACAAAATTATTCTACATTTTGTTTTCTTTTTTCTATAATATTTAAACGTTTTCGTAGAAGTGACAGGAAATCCCATATTTCTAATCTATAATTTATATGTTTAGATTGGCATTATTTTTAGGCTTCATTTATTGTTCTTCTAAACCAAATATGTCACGGACTCTTAATTTTAATTATATATGCGAATAATATTAATATTTTTATGCATTTATACTGAGCATTTATAAATAGTAAAATTATCAGATTAGAAGTTTATTTTTGAAGTATTATTCTAGCATATTTGAATGGAATAAATTATTTTTTAGAAGAAAGTATTGAACTGTTTTAGTATAATTATCTGAGACCCAAACAGTTCTTCGAATGAAGATAAAAAAAGAACTCTCTGAAATTACTGTAATTTAAATTAAGTCTTCTAAATAAATAATCACAATTTTCTAAAGTCAACAAACTTTATAAGACATAGAATAGCTTTGTTGAGAGAAATTAATCCAATAATTGAATCCTACTTGGTCATGATAGAGTATTTAGTGAAGGCTGCTCCAGTAATGGACCCATCAAGAGCTACGATGATGGAGCGTTACGGTATTTGGATTGTTCTCAAAGGACATACGGGTGACCCGTTATCATCCATTTGATGCGTAAACCTTTCGAATCGGCTGAATTTAGTCGATTGAAGAATTGAGCTTTTAGAAGGTATTAAGTGCAATTTCTAGAAAAGAGACATCGTAATTAAATGTAATTTTCAGACTAGGATCGTTTTAAGTCTTACAGTAAATGATGGTTACTGTCTTTTGATTTGTAAACTGTATTTCATTTTGAATTAATCTATACATGCTTTCTTTAATAAAAAATCAGACTTCATCTAACAATTCCGTTTAAGCAATAAATCATTTTCTTTTTATTTTATTATATTTGAGAGTTAGTTTTTCACACTTTATGATTTATGAACAATTCGATTTATTCATGCGATTTGAATTAATCATTAGTGTATTCATTTTACACTCATTTGTCAAAATCTAATATTGATTAGAGTAACAAAGAATTTAAATCCTTAGCTATTTCACTCCGTTTTGTTGTTTTTAGGTTGGTGTACAACAAAAACTATTTACGGCAGAAATATTTTAAAATATCTTGTTTAAAAAGTTATTGATTGTTTTTCTCTTCAGCTTTTAATAATGCTTTAATTTTATCTGTATTTTTCAAAGTAATGTGAATAATTTGCTTCTACAACTGTGATTTCAACAAAACAAACATACAAAAATAAAGTAGACAAAACTTATAAAAGTTAACTTCAAATTTTAAGATTTTGTAAGGGAAAAACATTTAATTTTACACATGCATTTTTTTCCTTCTTTTATTATAAGACCAATATTATTATCAGTATTTCTCCAATTTATTGCTTAATGCAGCTTACAATAAGAATGATGTTCGTAATTTTATGTTAGAATTTGTTTAGCTAATATTTATTATGTAATTAATTGTTACTTATTTTCACGGCTATAATTGACAGATGGGAATAATAAAGGTAAGACTCATTTAATAATTTCACTCTTTATGTGTAGAGAAATTCAATTCGTAGCCAAATTTCTATTTTTTATTTGTAATTAATTCATTTTAACAGAATCAGTGTAATGAAATTCACTCTTGCGGTAGGATTTATTTTGATGTCTCTAACTTATATTAAAATCTTCAAATCTTATATTGAAGACATTGCTTAATCGGTAAAATATAATTTCGAAAATAACAAATTTCATAAATATAGTAAAAAAGATTTATTTTTTTTATCTAAGGTTCTGCAGTAATGAGTATTTACTATGAATGGAAATCCAGAATATAATCACAAGCATACTTACATGCTTCTATATGGTAACGTGAATTTTATTTTCCTCTTAAGAATACGCACGCTGGAAAAACTGTATTAAATGCAATTTTTTTTTTTTGATACAAAACATCTCCGACCAGGTAACTGATCAATAATATAACAAATATTTTGCTTTCATAAAAGGAATTTTTTCCTTCAGTAATTATTAATATTT
Organism: Nephila pilipes; assembly: GCA_019974015.1. Lineage (NCBI taxonomy): Eukaryota > Metazoa > Arthropoda > Arachnida > Araneae > Nephilidae > Nephila > Nephila pilipes. Next base: position 238,486 of record BMAW01015349.1, on the reverse strand, counting down.
TAAAATGGACACCCTTATTAGTTTTTGAAATATTAGTAAAAAGGTCATCAGTATAAGAGACAAATTCTTCGGATATGTAATTATAACTTTTGGAAATATTATTTGGAATATAAATATTTTCTTAAGGATTGTAAAAGTACAAGTCATAAAACTCTTTTAAATTCTGACAGTGTGTATAGTTAAAAGAATTTAAAAGTATAAGTATAATCACGAGTACAAAGCTTTATAATATTATGAAAGATTTTTTTATTACTTTTTTGGAAAAAAAATATTTCAAACTACTTATTCGAAGTTATAACACATCGATCAATAACTCCCGAGTCTAACATTGAAAA
>BMAW01015349.1:210756-225773 GCA_019974015.1 Nephila pilipes | reverse complement strand
ATTACCCCAGTTAATCTGCACATTTCGAAGATAAAATGCAGAATAACTGATTTCTGAGCATTAGAGATAAAATATAAATATCTACGAGTGAAAGTTGCTGTATTTATATTTCGACTTATTCTTTACAACATAACAGAGATTATGATCATTTGAGAAATATATTTAAATGAGAAATGATTTTTTTGATGAAGAGTATATCTAAATACAGATATTAAGCAATATTGAATATAATTCGTAATATATGATTTCAAAAGTAATAAATTATCAATTTTAAATATTATTTTGAATTATTTTTAACACGTTATCTTCATTTTTATATTAGGGTGAGTACAATATCTTAGAATTTAAGCTACTCTTGCAACGTTTATTTATAATTATATGAATTGTTTTTTCTTTAAAAGTAAAATTCGACTATATATTTCAAAATATGAATATTTTATTCATAAATATTCTACTTACTATATGACTGAACAACGCAATATTTTATAATTTTTTAATTATACCATGCTATGCTTATCAGATAAAAATTATTAATGTGATTTAATTATTAGTTAGGTAAAAGAAAATAATGAAATGAGTTTAATGAAAGTCTTCAATTAATCTGAATGACTTAATCATTTCACAACATTTAGTTCATTACGTATTTATACCTAATAAATAAAATGTGCCACTGTTATGCATTTGGTATGTTTGATAAAAAAAATATTTACGAATTGATATTAAAAAATGGACATATCATATATTTAAATAAAATTTCATTTAGTACGTATTATTTTTTTCTATAATTAAATATTTAAAAGGTGCGGGTATTGGATTCTGGGAGTGAAACTTATTCCCAGATTTGAATACTTACTGATTAATTTAATTTTTTATTTGTAATTCAATTTCATGATGATTGTACATTGAAAATAAATGGCTGTTTGTGGAAAATATTTCTATATTACATCAATCCTTAGATTTATAAAGTATTTACCTCTCTTTTTACAGTGAATGAGTAACTTAACTTTTCATAGACACATGTAATGCAACTTTCGAAAAAAATAATTGAAACGAAATTTTTTATTTGTAGCATTTTATTTCAATTGGAATAATTTTGATTTATTGCAATATATTTTCAAGCATCATAAGAAAAGAGAACATTTAATTACTTTATAGCATACATTTAATACTTGAAATGATTTTAATATAATGATGAATTGAAATTATACAAGAGACTACGAGTAGTTTTCATATTTTTTAACTTATTTCTTGTTTAGTAATTAAAAAGTAAGCAATCATGGTCAATTATCATAAGTTATAGACTTGAATCGATCAAAACTATTCCACTTAAAAGGCTCAACCTCTTAAACTGATATGAGCCTCAAAGTCTTCAAGTTTGGTTACATGGAATATATGAGTAAAATGAAAGTTAAATAATTGACAAGGGTTCAGAAATACGAGCTCAATCGTCAATAATATTATCACAATTTTAGAAATGTGTTAATTAATATTGTCTCATAGATGAAGGTGGTGTACATATTCCTTACATTTTTAAAAAAGCCATATGTGAAAAGACCATCATTGTGTCTTTTTAAATCTTTAAAAAAAGGAAGTTTTTCACAAAAAGATAATATTAGTCTATTGTAAAAGGGAATCGAAATGGTAAATGATCTTCAGAATAAGTGAAACATCCATTTTAAATAAGTGGATAATACTTCATTTGATATTTTTTTGTTTAAAACATTTCAAACAGTTTTTTTCGCTTAAGAATCATATCGCAACAATCTGATCGATAGTAATAAAATAGTTAAGAATGTAAATTATTGTGAATATTTAATAAAATAAATGTTTTACATAAGAATAACACGTATTTCATACGCGTTGACGCATTTTTAAAGGGGCTAAAGAAACCTTATGTAGAGATTTATTTCCTTTAAATAATATCATAATTTTCAACAATTTGATAAAAGGTAAATTTCAGTTAAAATATATAACAACTTGCTACTAATGATATTAAAACTCTTGTTTGATCCAATCATTATTATAACTTAAAGTGGAATTTAATCGAAATTTATTGTGTCATTATGTCAATGGAATGATAAAAAATGTGTAAACCACAATGAAAAACATATACCACAAATGAAACAAGAATGAACGCTTTACTGCACTTCGACTTCTACAAAAAAAAATCTTTCTCTTAAAATATATTTTTAATATAAATTTTAAGCTAAAATACAGACTTTATTAAATTCTTAAGCCATTACTTTAAAACATCATTAGAGAGTAGGGAGTACAATAAATAAGAAAAAATCCCGCACTGGCTGAAAAGCGTAAGATAAAAATGTAACCTATGTTTTGGTTGGTTAAAGTAAAACTTTTAAAACAAACGGATGAATCAAGTCAAATTTCTCATTAAACAATTCCTCGTTAGCATCGATTTTTATATTCCCAAACCTTTCTTTATAAAACATTCACAGTCATTAGTGATATTCTTTTAAAGCTACATTCAGCCACTGGATGCATAGCTAAATATTTCAGTTTTACTAGCTAAAAATTTTGGTACTTTTTGATAAAAAATAGTTTATGATTTCAACGAACTCCTTACCTAAATTTGACAAAATATCAGGATAATTTTCTTATAAATATATATATATATTTAAGCATAATATATTTTAGTAATTTCCAATAAAGTGCAGTCTTTCGGGAATTTGATAAAAATAACATTACTTTGATTGAAATTATATTATTGATAATTATAAAATTAAGCGCAATTATGTTAAACAGACATTAATCAGCAACACTCAAATAAGCATTATATCTTAACGTAATATGGTGTGTATATATAAATATAATGTTTTCTAAGACATAACACATTTAAATGAAAAAATATATAATTATAAATATTACTTATAGAGTCACAATACAATAATATAACATATCTGATTAGATAATTTAGATAATTCATGAATTACGCGATATTCGATATCCTAAGCAAAAAAAATTAATTACAAACTATTAACATGAAATAATTTTTAAAAATTATTACTTTGCTTCAGAAGAATCTAAATAAAAGGGGAGAAAAATGTAAGTTAAAAGTGAGTACATTCACGAACTAAGTCTGAAAGCTAAATCTGTACACAACATACCTGGAAAAAAATCTGAGTAATGTACTCATTTACTACTCCGGAAGGATAGAGGGCTGAGTTAACCTGTGACCAACACTACAATTCTGAGCCAGCGGATATGAACATAGGTCAGCAAGAACAACAGTCTCCCACAATAATCCCTATATTACTGAGGACAAAAGAATGATATTCAAAAACCAAAGAAAAACAAGGCACATTAAGAAACTTTATAAAAAATAACTTAGGAAACAAATGCGTTGTTATAAACTCAATTGAAACAAAATAAAATACATAATGATATAAATGCAATTAAATAACTGAAAAATATGTTACACAAAATTTAAGCAAATTTCAACTAGCTAATGAGTCGTGAAAAATATTTTTTGTCCCTCAGAGGAATAATTCTCTAAATGCCACTAATGTCATTTAAGCATAAAATTATAATTAAAAATATCCACAAGAAAAGTATTTGAAAAAGGGATTTACATTTATTATAATTCAAAATAAAAATAGATTTTAAAAAATGAAAACCTAATGGAAATTTCCTGAAAAAGAGTTCATAACTACTTCAAAAAATATTGTTATATGTTGAGATTTGTCCTATTTGTGTTTTATATATATATCAAATAAGTTTTGAATTAAAGTGGGACATATTATTTGTTCCTGGGCATAATGATGAATTCAAACTAATGAGTGTCATATCCTTATAGATTCATTCACAGCTGTAACGTTCAATCATGTGTTGAGGACATTCTCAAATATTATATGGATGTTAATTATTCTGAATTATTTTTTGAAGCTTTCATGTGTATGAATAGGCGTAAGGCCCTGTAGCTTCTTCTATTTCCATCAAATTTATCAAAACTTTGGTAGATATAAGTGTTCAAAGTATATAGAGTGAGATATGAGTCAGATTTGTGCAACACAGGATATTGGAAATAAGAAATATTTAGTACTGTATTTCATAGAGATAAGATTCGAATTTTACACATCTCTTTACAAAATTTTGATGATTTATCTATCGAAGATTACTAAATTAAAAAAAAAAAAATATGTGTTGGCCATATACTGTAAATTAAAAAATGATAATTAAACTACTCTTATAATTATTACAACATTTTCTGAATACATGTTTTCCAGTTATGTGATTCTTTGAATATAAAAAAACATAGCATATGCCAAATTGCTATTTGTTTCGCAACCTCTATTATAGAAGAATAAGTTATCTCAAAGTTAAGGTATAAAAATTGTATTAAGAATGATTAGGAGAATAATTTTCAACCCTGAAAGTTCAATAGGGGCCATTTACTATAAATAGCTGGAAGAATGAAATCTTCCAGCTTTCAATAGCGTTGAGAGTAGAGACTTCAATTCTCTACATTATATCGAAATCACACAATAACCATTTGTTTCTATTAGTTTCATAAATATTAGCAAATACGTCATAAGCTAAATTTCTTTTCAAGTCAACTGGATTGTGTGGTCTTTTGCACAAAGTCAGTAACAAAAATTAATATTATAAACATTGATTAATTTTATTAACTTAGTGATGAAAGGTTATGATATATAATCTTCATTGTGATTAAATGATACTTTATTTCCAACAATTTGTATCAACAAGAAACAGCAGTAAGTTTTTAAAATGTTATTAGGATTTTGAAAATTTTAAAATGCAGAAATTCTAGGAAAATTAATCTCATCCGAAAAAATTGCTCTAATTTTTTATAAAAAAGATTTCCCATTGTAATTCTAACATTTAAATAAGGTTATTTTAAATGTTGATATTGAATTCCAGGAATGCAAATGCGTCAACATTTCGAAAAGGAATATTTTAGGAACATAGTGAATAAATGCATTAATCACTTACTTAGCGCTAAATTATTTGAATATTTTAATAACTAATTATCAGCAAATAAAATAAAAAAAGATAAGGTATACAAACATCAGATATAGAGGTTATTTTTTGCACCTCCTCCGTAAAATTTACTTAACGTGGGTTGTGTGGTTACATTAAAAAAAATTGCATTAGACTTACAAAAAATAACTAAATATCTTACGCACCTTTTGTTTGGAGCTCAATTATTTTGATATTAAGTATCCTCACCAAACCAGAGTAAAATTTTCAAAATTTTCTTTATTGTGTGATTTTAACGAGTCAAATCCTGTCCATATAAAAATTGTAACTAGGCTAATTTATTTTCAGAAATAAAACATAAGACACAGTTTCTAGAAACGCCATGAAAAAAATTAAATTTTCAGTTTATCCTTCTATTATATATAAGAGATTTAAATTACGTATATGATGAAATAAAAACATAAGTGGGTTATAAGAAAAATATTGTTTGAAATATGTTTATTGTTACAAGCACTGTACCTAAATAATTATACTGGTATAAATATACCATTCATTAAAAATAGATGCACATATATGAATTCACAATTACTTTTATTCAAACAAAACAAAGGAAACAGGAAAAAATTATTTACATGAGGTAGAAGGACAAGCAGAGATGATTGTGTAAATTATTTTAAGAACATTTTTTTCACATAATTTCATTACAATGCTGAGAATCAATTCAGCATAATAGTCGTTTCAAAACACTTGTACCTCTTTTTATTGTGTATAACATTGTATAAATATGTCCAGAAAAAGAAATTAAGTAGCTCGAAAAATAATTTTTATGCCATTACTTTTAAAATTATTTTCCTTATGGAAAGATAAAGTTGAAAAGAAGAATAAGTTGTGTAAAAGAAAGAGTTGAATTCTGTTTCCTATGAAGACTGAAATGGAAAAGCCATTCATCTGATTATTTGTATAAGGTTTTCTTAAACATCTTTGAAGCTATATTTGCATTTCAAAGTCCTATTTTTTTTCTATTTTGATTTTTATGTAATCTAACTCGTTCTATAAGTTTTTTTTTTTTTTTTTTTTTTTTTTTAAAGCGAAAAAAACTTCATAATTAAAGATTGTATATCTTAAAAGTATTTTCAAACAAGTAGAAAAAAATATATCTGAAGAGGTAAGTTAACAAATGATACTATCAATAATTCATACTTCTCGATATAAAATCATTAATAAAAGTTCTATATTAATTTATAAAGTCCAAAATTTTTTAAGACCAAATTGGAAAGGCTAGGATTCTGGGATTTTTATACCATTGAAACTTTTTTTCAAATTATTATTTTTTCTTCAAATAAAATAAAAACGATGACTAGAATATATATATCTTGGGCCTCTAATAACTGGTGCATCAGTTAATTTCCAACTGTTCCCCATTCTTGAGTATTTCAACTCGCGCTAACCGTTGATGGCCATTTTCCTTCTTTTACTACTCAGCTATTTGTTTTGCTTCTAATCGCGTTCATGATTGGTCTTGCTTATATTGTGATGTTCATTTGCAAACTGTCTTCTATAAGATTAAACTATATTAGTTTGCAAAATGAATAAACTTTACAGAAGAAATTACTATTGTACACACTCAAATTGTACAAGGGAAAAGTGATACATTTCTTTACAAGAGTCTGCAAAATAAGTGGTTCTGTTATCTTTGCAACTTGCCAACTGCAATTATCAAATATTAAATGAAATTGTATGACTATTAATATCTACATTCATAACGTGTTAATCCAAAGAAAGATGGAGAAAAAGTCAGCGTAGCTCATTGGTAGCACCCCCTATCTTTCTTTACATTTACTGTAGATTTATGAAATATCTGCAAAAATTAGTGAATTTCTCGTAATTCACCAAGGGCTGCTCAACCTCAAGGAACGTAAGTAAAATAAAAATTTAAAAAAAAAGAAAAAAAGGAGAAAAGAAAAGGAAAACTCTCGGGAAAGGTTAATGCCATACTCCTTATCTAAGGAAACTCTGAAGAACTAAGAGATGACTATTTTAGGCAGAGGAAGATAGCTTGATGTGTTTAGTCTCAAAAAGATATATTACATGCACCATACAATAAAACGAAACTATCTCCGGTAAAAAAAAAAAAAAAAAGTTTAAAAAATGATTGGATTTCATTTCTTGATTGGATAAAATAAATTCTATACTAATTTCAAAATTCTATTAAAATCTTATGACACATCAAGTATAAAATAAAAATGGTGTTTATGTACAAAAGGTATCTACATTTCTTTTAAAAATTAATTTGGATATTATTTCATGAGTACCTTTCTGTTTCTTCATGTAATTATACAAAGTTTGAAAAAATTTTGCACTGTGTGTAATTTTTTCAGAATATATTCTAAAGTTTAATGCTTTCTAAAAAACAGTTATTTTCTGGTAAGCTAGAAATATTAAATATGTTATGTACTATACCAAATTTTAAATTAATTCTATTTTAAAATTTAATTCTGAGAATGCATGATTTTTGAAAAAAATAATGCAGAATGCTTAGATGAGTATTTGACGAGAAGTAGAATTTTCATTTCATTCTATTTTAAAATTTATTATGCTGAATATTAGTTTATATTATTAATTATGATGATAAAATTGCTTATTATTTTATAGAAATAGCCACAACTTTTATTCCGATATTTATTTTTTCTGAAAGTAAAAAAGTTCACGTAGGTTTACTATACAAAAAACTCAGTAATAATACGGCTTACAAAATATATTGTTGTATTGTGTAACAAGTCAATTGAAAAGTCCCCGGCCAGAAACATAGATGATACTACTAGAATTAAATCCATATGGTTTTTAGTTACCCCTAACCCTCAAAAGATGCGTGTATAAATTTGACAGCTGTCGGATCATTAGTTTGTGAATTATAGCATTTTGAGTGAAGCAACTTTTGTTATTGTGAAAAAAATGGACAAAAAGGAATATCACGTGTTGATAAAATATTGCTTTTTGAAGGGAAAAAATACAGTTGAAGCAAAACCTTGTCTTGATGCCGAGTTTCCGGACACTGTTCCAGGAAATTCAACCATCAAGGATTGGTATGCTAAGTTTAGACGTGGTTAAATGAGCACCGAAGACGTTGAACGCCCAAAAGAGGTTGTTACCGACGAAAACATTAAAAAAATCCACAAAATGATTTTGAATGACCGTGAATTGAAATTGAATGAAATAGTAGACACTCTAAAGATATCAACTGAACGTGTACATCATATCATTCGCGAATATTTGGGTATGAGAAAGCTCTGTGCAATGTGGGTGCCGCGCGAGCTCACTTTTGACCAAAAGCAATGACGAGTTGATGATTCGGAACAGTGTTTGAAGATGATCAAGCGTAATGAACCCGAGTTCTTGCGTCGATATGTGACAATGGATGAAACATTGCTTCATCATTTCACTCCGAAGTCCAATCGACTGTCATCCGAGTGAACTGCACACGATGAACCCGCTCCAAAGCGTGGGAAAAAGCAACAGTCGGCTGACAAGGTTATGGCGTCTATATTTTGGGATGCGCATGCAATAAATTTCATTGACTACCTTGAAAAAGGAAGGACCATCATCAGCGACTATTACATAGCGTTATTGGACCGTTTGAAGGACGAAATCGCCGAAAGTCGGCCGCATTTGAAGAAAAAGGATGTGCTGCTTCGCGAAGACAATGCACCGTGTCACAAGTCAGTGAAAACGAAGGCAAAAATCCATGAATTGGTCTTCGAATTGCTTCCTCATCCACCGTATTCTCCAGATCTGGCCTCCAGCGACTATTTCATGTTCTCAGATCTCAAAAGAATGCTCGCTGGGAAGAAATTTTCGTCGAATGAAGAGGTGATCACCGAAACTGAAGCCTATTTTGAAGCGAAGGACAAATCGTACTACAAAAATGGTATCGAAAAGTTGAAGGGTCGCTATAATCAGTGCATCACCCTTGAAGGGAATTATGTTGAATAAAAAAAACTAATTTTGTCAAAAAAATGTTTTTTACTATGGTAGGCCAGATACTTTTCAATTGACCAGTTATAATTCTTAAATTTTGAAATTATTCTAAATTAAAGTGTACAATTTTTAAGATTCTTAAATATAAAAAATTATATTTCATAAGATATAACTGAAGATGAACGATTTTTTTAAGTGCAATGCTTAGAAAATGATTTCAACTATGTTTTATTTTGATAAGAGTGATAAAACATCACAAAGGATATCATTATAAATGTTTTTGAATTTTAAATAACTTTTGGTCAAAGAAAACGTTTTGACTCTTAATAAATTAATAAAATACAAAATAACACATATTACGATTAGTTCTGAAAGTAGTATTCGCCTGTGTTTTGGTGAAATGAACATATTTTTAAATAGTGTCATTATCAAAGGAGAACTAAATTTTCATGAAATATTTTGTATTGCATTGAATAAGTGAGTGGTTTTGGTAATTTTCTGGTGTGGTGCTTTAAGGGAAAGATTAATTATTTTAATTTATACAAATGATAAATAAGTAAATAATAGAAATAATAGTGTAAGGTTTGACTTGCGGACAATATGTCAAAGATTTTTCAAATCAGACCATTCTTCTTCAACTATAAATCGAATAACGTTTTAATTGAGAAAGTGCTGAAGGTTAGATCACAATGAGATAAATTTCGAAAAAAACACACACATCGAAGAGTAAAGTTGGTTTGACGTGTAACTTACACCTTAATCGTTGTTTTACGATTCATCTGTAATTTGTAATCGAACACTTTTAAATAATGCTGTTTACAACGCCATTTGTTGCTAAATTTTAGAATCGTTTTTTTTTCTAATGTCATACGTTTTCTCCCTTCTTCTGTAACACAAAAATAATCCGTTCAAATTTGATGTCTTTCTGATCAGTCCTTCTTTTTTTACACCGTTTTAAAACTTTATTTTCAATTATAATCACCATGTATATATATATATATATGTATAGGAATTGCCCGATCAAAACAAAACTTGTGGATAAGAAAATTAAGCACAAAATAGAAAATGAAATGAAAAGAAAAATTGAATGATTTTTTTCAGAGTAACATAGTTACAAAATAATGAGCTCAATAAGGTGTTGAACCACCTTTAACCTGGATGCAAGAAGCCACACTACGCGGCATAGAGTAATACAGTTCTCTGATGATCTCCTGCACTTTTTATTGCCAAATGTGCTTCAATTGTCGGGATAGGTCAACAACATTCCCTGGTAGATGTAGTCGCCTTCCGTTATATCTCAAACATGTTCAATTGGAGAGAGTTCTAGCTGGCCAAAGGTACGTTTGACAAGTAGTAAGAAAGCCCATAGCAACAAGTGCTCTAAGTGGTCTGACATTACCTTGATGAAAAATAAGGCAAGGTTACTGCAAAAGGAACGGTAGCAAAACATATGTCAGAATGTCGTCAATGTACCGTTGTGCTGTAAGTGTGCCTCTAATGACGACCAAAGGGGGCCGGCTATCAAGGGAAATGACATTCCAGACAATAATTCCTTGATGAGGGCCAGGGGGTGTGAGGATTGGCATTCTGCCCTAGGTGTCTTCAGACACGTCTTCAATGATCGTAAGAACACAGTTGGAAGTAGGATTTGTCGCTAAACACTCTACGTCACCAGTCAGCATCAATCGAACTTGATCGAGTCAAGCACCTCTGTCATTTGGCTGGACGGTATGAAAGAGTAAGTAGCAGGTGGCGTAGCGGTCGATACGAGCGTAGATTTTCCTCTATCAGTCGTCTGTGAATGGTTATGGTGGACACTCGTGTGCAGGTCGCAAGCCTGATGGTTGATAACGATGAATCAGTCACTGTGACAGCTGATCTGACAATCACCTCTCCTCTCTAGGCCTAGGTCAACAGCTAAACTCTACCACTATCCAACCATTTCTCGAAGCATTTTCTAATCCACGCATCGTTTCGACCCATATGACGAGCAATTCTCTGATTTGAACAACCTGCTTCTTTCAGTACAATTATACGACCTCTTCCAAATTCAGACAGTTGCTCGTAATGAGGATGAATCCTGCGGAGAGGCATTTTTTCATTCTTTGAAATGTATTTTAAATCGTAATACAAAAGAAAATTTGACTATTACATTGAGAATCGCTTCTTATATACACCTGCTGAGTGCGCAGTTCCAATGAGTTTTAACTCCCGCTATTCATTCATTGGACACCGAATTTTAATTATTTGCATGTTCAGTCCAAATGCCTTTGCATGTTTGGTCCTAATGTCTTTGCATAGGAAATTTCATTACAATCGGGCAACTCCTTCTTGGTGCTTTTTTTATGTTACAGAGTGTATATGCACCATTTTATTATTAACCAGTAACTACTTTTTCACTTACATTTTACTTAGATCTTCTAATAAATTTATATAGCGATTAGGATATTATGCTCATATTTGTATTTATTTAAAAGTAATTTAAATTTAATTACTAAAATGAATTTATTAATAGGTTTGACTTTCTTGATGTATAATAATAATAAGATCAGAAATATTGTTACAATTTTGATGATAAATGAAATGTTTATATTTTTTATCAAAACTCGCTTTTAGAACACCGATGTTCTTATATCAATTTATATAAATTTTGTTTTATATTAATTGGTTCCTAATAATACCTTATATAGCCGAATGTTTGCAGAAACTGAAAGCATTCAGAAACATTTTTTTTAAATATTACATATGTCATGATTACTAAATTTATTTTTTGAAATTTCATCTACTACAAAATTGTGGTAGGAACAAGTAAATTTGAATTCGACAATTTTTAATTTTGCTTAGTAAGTAATACGTTTCCTGTCCTACGAACTGATATACCTTTTACATACTATTCATTTATTTAAATTTTATTTACTTATTTGCAAAATTAAATCTCGTTGTAAGTAGAAAATATCAGATAAATGTAAGAAACTATTTTTTTTTATTTTAATCAATTCAAAATTGGTTTAATTTTTAATATTCTGCTTTCATTGTGATTTCTAATCTAGTGTTATTTGATTAAGAAATCACAATATCGGAAAACATTTTAAATATTTCAAATATGCTTTCAGTATGTTTCAATTAAAAAAGACAACATTATTATTCTTTGTAATGTCTCGACACATCAAACATCTTTGAAATAAAAAAAGATATTCAAGGCTCTATTGGTACATTTTGGTATAATTTTGTTTCAACCCTTGAGTATATTTGCTTTATCATTTCTATCAATATAACTATGAATTGATATTACTTTTACGTAAATATATATGTACGACGTCTGACAAATTATTTAGTTTTATATCTTTGATCTACTTTGATCTATCTGGAAAATGGTTTTGACATAAAATATTAACAAACTACTCATAAATTAAATGAGTTCACCTTTTATGATCTTGGCTAGACTAATAGAAGTCGTCAGATGGAGCTTGTCAACCAACATTTTAAGACAGGTAAAATTTTTCTTGCAATATTCTATAAATAATGAATCGAAATTATTTATTTGGCATGGACATTTCTTATGTAACAGAATAATTGTTAAATGTCATATAAAAAAGGTTCCAAACTATTGGTGCGTATACTAGGGGTTCCTGTACAAATTCTATGATACTATAGAGATTTGTTAAATGATTTTCGATAATGTAACTACAACAATACATTTTTTGAATAAAATATCGTATCTTAGTCTGTTGAACCTGCTTTTATAATCATTACAAGCCATTGAATCATGTATTTACTTAAATGGTAATAATAAGTTTTTCATGTCAATAAGTTTTTCATAAAAGTACCCACACTATTCACTAATGTCAGTCCTACAAATATCCTTGACAAATTATGATGTTGCATTATAAATGCAACTGTATTTTTCAGTGAAAATTTATGCATTTATCATGTTTTTATTTTTACCTGTAATAACGTTGATTCAATATTCAGTTAAAAAATGAAAATAATAGGGTGAAAATGTTTCACCTTTTAATGATAACTACAGCATGATCATTCTACTATAAAGCCTTGACTGTGATTGCTATATAGAAAAATGACATCATGTTACTTTCCTATATGAACGAAGCTTCATACTTATACATACACAATGAAGAACTGACACGATAATTGAATAGGTAATTTCAAAAATGGCTGCTGATATTTTTTCTAACTGAAACAATTAATCAGTACAGAACCTTCTTAGGACATAATCAGAAAACTCTTAGTTAAAGATAGAAAATAAATAAGCTTATTAAAATAAATATTCTTTTTATATATTCAAATGTTTTCACTGTGTGTCTTCTGAAGCTGAGAATAACACATAGAAATATTTTTTAAAATCAATATTTAGAGGGACATTAGTTAAGAACGGATATCCGTAAAAAGAACTACAACTACGAAGAGAAGAAATCGAGAGGAAAGCATGAAAAACCAACGCATATATATATATATATATATATATATATATATAGTATATATATATATATATATATATATATATATATATATATATATATATATATATATATATATATAATCTATATTTACTTTATTCATAACATTTTGTAAAATCAATTATTATTTAAAAATAAAACATTTCCTAGAATCTTTATATTAGTTTATTAACTTGTCATTTCTTATCAATGTTATCAGCCATATAACAAACAAGCAAATACTAATGTATGGATTGATCACTCAGAAATTTTCTCGACACTATGTGTTTCATTTGAAAAGGATAAGGCTGTTTTTTTCCTGTACAAGCTAGCGACTCAACATGTATTTCCATGTTTCACGGCGTAGCCATGTAGGCTTTGGAACATGCATTTTTCCTGTTCTCTCAAAAAAACCCAGCGTAAAGGTCATTTCAAATGTTGTTGCTTCTAGGAAGCGTTGACATAAGCTCCGGAGACATTTATTTTCAGCAGTCTATGTATAATACTGAAACTATGTCAAATATCCTTAATCGTTGGAAAGACAGATTTGTCTACAAATAACTAATAAAAGTTAACAGAATACTTTCAATTTTTTATGATATGTTCGTATTTATTTATTGCTCTTTTGAAGATTTTTATGTGACGCTACCTTCAGTGAAATATTTCTTAAATATACTTAATATTATAGAAGTTACTACAAAATTATTGGTGGTTCTAGATAGAATTAGGTTCCATTAGGTACAATATTTTATCATTAGTTGACAAAGGTTTTGATTTTTAGTGTTTAATTCATTTTGAACTTCATTCGATATCAAAGACATCATGAATTTTTTTTATTTTTACTTTTTACTTTCGACTCAGTTCATTTGGTTTTAACTACTCAAAGAAATAAATAAATGTTATCTGGAGTGAGTAAAATATTCGGAAAACTCTTGTTAAGTTATACGGAAATTACACAAAAGGAGCAGGCGTGGTTTCAGGATTAATTCTGCCAAAAAAAAAGACTTGCGTCATGTTTTGATGAATTAACTTTTTTTGAAGAAGAATCTGCATTTCATCAGACATCGGAACAACAGTATCTCTTGCCAATTGTAGATGGGTTTTGCGATATATATAAGTAACACCAAAATAATTACACTGAAAAGTTAGCATCTTTTCTCATTCCGCTCTTATATGGACTGATTTATAATAGGCTGGTTGTTAGTGCATTAATATTAGGATGTTGTCAATGTTTAGGAAAGTGAAGAGTTCTCTCTCTCTCTCTCTCTCTGATGGTTTTCTCGTCACTTGACTGATGTCGAAATTACGAGTTCTATCATCAAAAACACTCGTATTGCTTTGGAAGTGCAACATCAGCCAAGACCATTTATCAATTCATCATGTTATTTTTTGTTAAAAATATTTTTTTAAAACTCTTTACAGAAACTGGCTGATGTACAGGCATGAATAATATAAATCTTTAGCACTACTTCAAAAATGTATGAAATGTAATTTTTTTTTTTTTTACACTTGAATAATTTTTCACATTCTCCATCTACGTTTACAGCGTATTTCTAATTATCTCGTTGTTGAACCCACTTACCATCATTTTACAGTAATAAATGATTAATTAATGAAACGAGATGAACA
>BMAW01015349.1:149204-205543 GCA_019974015.1 Nephila pilipes | reverse complement strand
TTTTTTTTCAAGATGCTCAGTCATAATTATTCAACTTCAAATACGAACTGTAATTTTATCTCATTTGTGTTTGGTGCTGCGATTTCAAAATGATGCATACTAATTAAAAATAACGCAATATAAAATATTGTACTAGTTAGACAAACGCTTTGATTAAAAATGTTTTCGAATTGTTAACTCTGCTTTGCTAGCCTGTATTTTTTAAATCATCTAAGCTCATTGCCAATATTTAGTCAATTTTTTCATAACTTCAATATCTCGAAATAAACTGCCGAATAGCACATAACAGCAGTTCAAGAAACTTAAGAAGACAATATTTAGACAGCGGAAATACTTGTTCGGTCACATTTTAAATTTAAATTAAAGAAGATAGTATTGATTTTATGTTGCTAAAGTGTCAAATATTTCAGTATTCTTTCTTTAATAGGTATTGTGAGTGTATATCAAATATATTCTATCTGTAAAATATGTAAGTACTATTACCTGCATATCATACTACAGAAAATCAAACTTCGCTTGCGTCGATGATTCCTCTCCTGAAAGATTGAATATCAGTTTATAATTGAAGGTAGCTCATTAGATCAGTAACAACATTTAAACCGGCTCAGGCTCAGTTAAAGGAACACAAGTATCTGACGTCAATTTCTGCTCATTACTACCTGTCAGATACCGCCGTTCCTTTTAATAATTTTAATTCCTTTTAAATGTTGTTGCCACCCACGAATACTTGTTAGTTCAAAGGCGTTTCTTCGCTGATAATTTCAATCTTCGGAGAGAATCACATGGTATAAACTAAAGTTTGGTTAACATATATATAAATATATTATACAGGTAATAATTTATATTTTAGAGTCCGAAAATCACCTGCCTTATAGCCAAGTTCATATCTCCTGAATAGTAAAGAAAATTACTAGAAATTAAGAATTTACTTATGCTTCCTTTCAAAATCATTACTAAATGATTTAATGTATTTAAATTTAAATTTAAAATGCGGTGTTATAAATTATTATTTCCAATTGACATTCTTACTTTTAAGTTTCTTAAGATATATATTTATATATATTGACAGTTTATTTCGAGATAATTTAAGTTAAATATAAAAAAAATTATTTCCATTATTGTAATGAAGCAAATTTGTTTAAAATACAAAATATATATAAAAATAGAAGATTAAGCAATCAAACATTTTAATAAAGCGTTATTACACTAAAACAATAAGCTATTTTGGTCGAAGCGTTATATAAACTGTTTTAATTAGAGAGTACTTTTCCAATCCTACATTACAGCCACACATCATTTTAAGAATCGCACCTTTTAAACAAATGAATAAAAAATACAAGTTCATTAGTTTAAAGTTAAATAATTATAACCCCAAGCATCTTATAAAAAAAAACATAGGAGAATTGCTTCCTTGATATTAAATTCTATCTTATTTTCTAATTACTTAATAAATGCTCGCCTCTCTTTTGAACTTCATTAACATTCTTTCCTGAGGTAAATGTATTGAATTTATTAAAAATTTATACTTTATAAAAATTTGGAGTTCCTTATTTTATTTTTAATAATTAGAAATTCTTATTCAAAACGATTTTTCTCATTCAATCTAAACCTTGTCAGTTGTCAATAAAAGTTTTATTTAGGTACGCTGTTTTAAAATGATTAGTAGATAAGATTCTAATATCTCAATATTTTAAATGCCCTACAAATTCTACATTTTGTTATGAGTATTTTTACTACTTAAACGTTGTTTCTTACTTAGACTTTGTCACATTTGCACACTTCAATAAAATATGTAGCATTACTTTCTTAAAAATGTACTGGATTTTGCAATGAATAAGGGTTATACACTTCCCTACTTTCTTCATTATTGCTTAAAGTTTTAAGTAAACTTTTATTAAACTGCAAAGCAGTTTGAAATAGTTTCTCATACTTGTGATTACTGATTACAAAAGCTCATAAAAGGCTTCATAATAAAAGCTTAAAAATGCTATGTGCAAGATTGGTGTTCTTTGAAATAATGTTTAAATTTTATAAAGCATTTGAATATAATATATACTTTTAATATAGACTGTTTCCAAATCAATTCTAAAGCAAGTCCATTTTCTGCATTTATGATTCCCTCAAATTACACAAATGAGTTTTATAATATAATATGCATACCAATAACACACATGATATAAATCTGTTGAAAACTAATCAGTTGCTCAAATCTCCTGCGGGTTGGGGAAAGAGAGTGGAAAATTAATTCAAAATATGCAAATAAGAATTATAGATATTAGCTGTCCAGACAGTGTTAAATAAATTAACTCGCATGCACCAAAGTATTTCAATGATAGAGACTTTATAATAAAATCAAGAATTTCATGATTCATTGTAATGTAATTCTTTTCTTTGCTAATTTCAATAGATAAACTTTGTGTAAGCAATGTTAAATGAAGTAGATGATAAAACTTATATACATAATAATATTTTTTCTTCTATCTGTCTTTGCATATATTCATCATTAATTCAAATATTATCTTTTGTTAAAAAGCCATAATTGTAAATTATACATAGTTAGACATTTATGACATTGCCTTTTACTTATATATCTAAGGAGTAGTAGACAGATGATAATGCTAATTACTTAACGTATAAATTTACATTTATTATAAAATCGTAGAAAGTGCATATTAGAAAGCATGGGTTTTTCATCTCCGTTTACCACGAAACAAGCATTTTAATTATTTACAATTACATAATTTTTTTTCTTACATATTACTTACTATTACTTCTTAATTTCTTGAATATACTAAAGTAATGAAACATGTTTAACTAAAATGATAACGCAACTATTTTAAAGAAATGTAGCAATCAGCCAGTTAAAATAAAAACTATAAAGAATTTTTTGAATGCTGTATCATAAAAACAATTTTTCATAATTATGGGAAAGCCAATTATCTGTAAATTCTTTTTACTTTATTAGCTTCCTTTTACTTAATTAGAAAAACTGTGTGGAATTGAGTTTTAGCAAATGCTTAGGTGTGAAAAAATAAATTTGAAAAAATAAATTACTATTCAATATTGTATTCAAGACTTACAATACAGGAATAAATTATTACAGATATATATATATATATATATATATATATATAAAATATTTTCTCAAATATTCATTCAGGAATAGTTGTATTTTAAATTACAACCAAAGAAAATCGATTTGTAGATAATATCCATTATTCTAATAATTCTGAGTTAGGTGTCTTACAATATTTCATAAAATATATTATTAATTGAATGGATTTATTTTTACAACATTTTAAATATATAATCTTCTAATTCCATATGTTATAAGTACAAGTCAGCTGTGAAGTGTATTATACAAATATGTACTTCGTTTCAAACATTTCGTTAAAAGTACTATCTCGTTAGCCATATTCAAAGGAAACTTAAGAGGATAATATATTATTGCTATTAATGCTGTTGAATTCTTAAAGAAACAATCTAGCATTTAAATATGTTATTAGAAATATTATCTGCATAATTAATTTTTTAAAAAAAATATTATAGTTTTCTGTAGTGTCTTTTAAAATATATAAACATTACTTGTTTGAAAGACACGAATTAGCGATTCCTATTATTTAATATTCGACACGAAAAGCATTATATGCGAGCAAAATATTTCTAACTTAGTCACAAGCTGAAGAATAGTAAGAAAATTCATAAAATCTACACATAAGATTAAATATTGATTTCAAATCTTAAACGTACTTGAGCAAGAAGAAAACGAGAAATAGGAGCAATTTTTTGCAAAAATGCATTTCAAACATTTGCCTATGAAACAAAATGTGAAGAATTAAACTTTTTATATGTGAATTGAATTCAATTTCTTACATTATACAAATGAAAAAATCTAGTATACTCTGTTGTTGTATAAATTTTGATAATAATGTAAATTTTTTTTTCTCTAATTAAATATTACTATCATACTATTATTAATAATGATATTTTTGATTGTATGAGTATATTTACGTAGGTATTGTAAAAATTCTGTTTTAAAAGTATAGTTCTTTCTTGTTCCTGTTTCTTAAAAGAACTATTCTTCCTCGTAACTGTTGTTCTGAGAGTCTTTATTGAGTACATAAATACAAGAAGAAAAGGGATTATATGTTAACTAATTCCTTTTATAATTAATAACATTTTTAAAGATATTTATAAGAAAAAACATTTGTGTTAATTTTACGCGTCAAATAATAATAAATATTTTGGAATTTTTTTTTCTGCTTAATACGTATTGGCGAGAAATTTCAAATTAACTTCATTCATTGCTTTTTATCAATTTAATACACATAAAGAAGTCAGATAACAGTCTGTAAAAGTTTATCCACCAGTGACATTTTTGTTTTAATTTTTAAAATTATCAATAGTTCAATTAATAAATCTTTTAAATGTCTAAATGTCATTTTATTTTGAAGTATTTTCTAACAAGTTGCATACATACGTTTTTTTTATTACATATAAAATTATTCAAATATATATTTAATAAAATTTTACTTACGACGTTTATTATTCTTTGTGCCCGTTAATTTGAATATTTTCATTTTAATTCCAATAGGAACTATCACTTATTTATTATACTCTTTTGCAATACTTCTAAGCAATTGGTGTTATTCACTAAATCTTGAGCTTTATAGAAGTTGCTTAGCATTTTAAATGTATATATTATATGGAAATTTAAATACAATTTCGAATATTACATTTACAAAAGTCTTCCTAAATAAAGAACTTTAGCACAAATAAGAAATCTAAGAAGTTTCATTGAAATCTTTCTCACAAAAATATGAAATATAATACCACTAAGGATTTCTCTCAACTTTGATTTTTTTACTCTAGTTTCATTTTTTCAAAATATTACCACAAAAATAAAAACATTATGCTAATGGCGTAACATTTTATACCTTATTTGCCTCACTTTTTTAAAGAAAAAATAGTTCTTTCAAAATTAACATAGCCTAAACACCTAAGAAAGAATGATCTGTACGAGGAATAATAAATACCAGTTGATGATAATTAATAAAATTTAAGGCGGCAAAATATAGAGATTGAATTTGGATATAAAATGCATACATTCATCGCTTTCCTATTGTAAGTTGGGAGTATATTTCAAATTTATATGAATAATAAAAATCTATCATTTAACTGTTATGATAAATGTTTCAATTGGATACTATTAATTTTTTTTTCACAATAAAACATTTAATTAAATTATAAGAAATGAGGATTACATTAATTACATTGTTATTACATACATTTAAATAGTATATTACATTCACTGAGATGGACCTATATATATATATATATATATATATATATATATATATATATATATATATATATATATATATTAATATAGTCCATTCCGTGAGATGTAATATACTATTTCAAGTCAACAAAATATGTAAATTTTATTATTGCTAGCTGCAACAGATATACAAGAAATATCAATAGGGAGTTAGACAAAAAGTCCAATTCATTTTGTGTAAATTGATCTACACATCATTTTCACTGGTTATGAAATTATCTTAAAAGCTTGGATTTTGATATCTTATTCCTATGTAATATAATTATTTAGCGTCGAAAATTGTTGACATTAAATTAAACTTACATGATAAATCTATTATATTATCGTATATATATATATATATATATATATATATATATATATATATATAAACATTCTAGATATTTAATTCATTTTTAGTACACACAGAAGGTTACATTTAGATGTATAAAAATATTTATTTCAGCAAAAAATGCCAAAAACACAAATTTAATTTTAATATTTACCTCCTTACTTTTAGAATCTAAAAATAAATTATATCATGATTTGAACTTCAAGGAAAACTTTTTCTTTAAGAAGAAGAATAAATAAACAGTAAGTACGAGCATGCAAAAACACATAATATTGTTTACTTTAAGAGTAGTATACAGTTTAAAGTTAGTTGCGGTCAATATGAAGAGAAATATTTTTCTACTGCCATGTATTTTTTTTCAAAAGAGAATGCTTTTCCTTAGAAAAATTGCATAACGATGTTGTAAATAGGTGACAAAAAATCTTAAAAGTACATTCAATTTAAGCGACATTTCTTTGAAAGAAATCATGAACCTTCTAGAATCTTTCTAAATCATAATGCTGATTTAAAAAAACACTTGAAACGGACCTCATTTCATTTTACTTTAATGATAATGTCTTTTTTTTACAGCAAAAGCTACAAAGAAGCTACGAAATAAATACGTCACTATAATAAAATAAATCACTTGAAGTAAAAACTTTAAATGTTGTTACATTTAAAATTATTTCTTCTCGGAAAATGGAAGCTAAGAAAAAGGAAGCGTGGAAAGAAAAAAAAATTCTTTTATCGTTTTTAATTCTCTGCAATCCTTGAACGAAATATCATGTGCTGGTTTTGATGAGATCGTTACCAAACATCTTGGGATTCTACATTTGCATTTTATTGCCCTTATTTTTCATGTTATAATGTACCTTTTCGAGTAATTTGCCATTGTTGCTAAAAACCATTTGAATTAACTTAAGAGTAACGCCTTTTTTATTTTACAGATAATTTAAAAATGTCAGATCGATGGATTTGATGATAAAGAGACCTTTCTGACAAATTACTACAATTAAAAACTACTGAAATTTGTGTAATATTTGGAAAGTTAGATTTTTTTTAAAAAAATAGCAACATTATAGATAGGCCATTTGTATATTTGATTCCTTTATAAATTTGAGTTCCTTTTGTATAAAAATGTGGGTTTTACTTCTACTTGGATTATCTTTTGGTATGATTGTTTTTGTTCTATTAGTTGTATTTATTCCTGTGAGCCCACATTTAATAGATAAGTTGCGAAATTAAATTTACTTTAGACAGATTGTTGTGCTTTTTCTTGCAAGTTCTGATTTTTCTAACTAAATGATTTGCAAATTACATATGATTTGCTAAATAACATGTGAACGGAACAAAATAATAACAACACAAAGTTAATAAACAATTCCTTGAAATCGCTGTGTTAGTTTATATTTTCAATGAAAGAGTGATAGAAAATAGTACAAGCGTTTCAGTGAAGTAATTCGTAATTTTATGAATTTGTATAGGATCTGTTTTTAAAACGTCTTTTCAATTTTTTTTTGTCGACGACAGGAACAACATAATAAAAATCAGTTTTCTGATCTGTGTTACTCTTGGAATCGTGAAAAATATTTGTCGTTTGTTTTCTTTCTATAAAAAACTTTGTTACTATGAATTTGAAACTAAACAGTGTTCTGCAAAATAAAAACGTATTCTCAACAAAAAATTGTTAGCAGATTTGGGCTTAGATCAATAATTATTGAATAATAACTAATGTTGGTACAATTCTAGCGAAATCATTTTTTAAATAAAAATTTATCTGTTAAACGTTCTGGAAACTATTTTACCCACAAAAGGGTTAAAAGTGATTCATAGGTAAAAAAAAAGTAGTAATTAAAAATGTCGCATTTCTTATATGTTGTTACTACCTTCGATACGCTATTTAAAGCAATCATTCTCAATCTATAACGCTTAGTAAAAACACTGTCTTCTCTTGAGATATTGCTAATATAGTTTCGCATATCTACTGCTCTATAGCTTTTGTCTGAGAACAAATCTGCTCTCACGTTTGTGGAGAATTTTATAAGCTATAACTTTGTAAATGAAAATATTTATTTCTTTGTCTCTTACTTTTATTTCAGGAATATAAGTAATTGCTTAAAAACCGGGTCTTTAAAACTGAAAAGTGTTGAATTTATTGAAGCTTCTGCAGGGATTGATTCAATGCCAGCAAACATTGTCTGAGAAGATAAAATTTCTCAGAAGACATTTGCAATTCTAAATCATCCATCCAAATTTTGTCTGCTTTAATTTGCGAATAAGGTAACCCAGGAACAAATTTATACCCGAGGTAAAATAAATAAAATTGATATTACATGATTATGTGGTTCGGCTTTGTTCTACGAGGAAGCAAACTTCCAACGGAATGGCAATACTTTAACTGCCATAAAATTGTTTCTAGTGGTTGATTGCTTCCATCCAAATTAAAAAGACATCTAGAATGTAATCATTTTGATTTAGTACATAAAAAGCAAAAATCTTCAAAGGCCTAGCTTTATTTCTTCAGGCAGGAGTATGCATGATTGAGATAATTTCTGAAACTGAAAATGCCTCTGAAGTTTCTTTTATTGTCAGTTTATACATTTAAAAAGCTGGAGAGTTGCATATTATTTCTGAGACACCGATTAAACATTGAATGAAGGATATACTACGTTACTTATAGAGTCTAGACTTGGCCAGAGTTGATACTGGTAGATGTCAAATTGCACTATATGAAAGCTAATTTCCATTATCTCTGAGTCTGTGGAGAACACTTTCATAAGAAGGTTGAATATTTGTGATATGTTTTAGTTTACAGCTTCATAAAAGCACCAACGGTGGATGACAAAATATTATTCTTGTGTTAGTGAGTATCCATTTGAAATGAAATCAGAACTTCTCATGAGTGAGTGGCTTGAAAATTACATTACTGTCGAGTAACGTTTTAGAGTTATTGACAAATGAGTACAAAAAAAAATTACATGGAGCGTGTGGATATTTACAGTACTGAGATAGCTACAATGGTTGAAAAAGTGTAGGGAACCGTGTATAGGATGCAGCTAGTGGCAGGAAATAACATTAGCAGGCAGTGTGAAAATAATCGGTATTTTCTTGAAATTAGTATATTACCACAAGATATAAAACTTGTAATAGATGGTACTGTGAAGACAATTAATCAAAATAAGAACCACCCGCTTCAAACACGTCTTTTAAAAATATTTCTGAGATCTGGGTAGGGATTAAGTCCACCTCTTTCTACACACAAGGATTTAGAGGAAACATTTAGCAAACTGTTTGAACTAAACCACTTACTGTTGGCACCACTTACATAGAAGCAATTTATACAACAATTAATTCATGTTTATTGGTTGCTTTCATTAGGATATCTTCCCGACATCTTCGTAAAACTAAATAAAATCATCATTTCTCCTCAAGAAATAGGAGGAACAATATTAAGGAAAATAAATTCTTGCTTAAATTTATCGAATTTTTAAGAC
The DNA here is from genome assembly GCA_019974015.1 of Nephila pilipes. NCBI lineage: Eukaryota > Metazoa > Arthropoda > Arachnida > Araneae > Nephilidae > Nephila > Nephila pilipes. Next base: position 196,398 of record BMAW01015349.1, on the reverse strand, counting down.
ATGATTTGAAAGTAGAGACATCTCCAATATTTCTCTGCTGCAAAAATTGTTCCAAACGAATTATATCAATCTTAAGCCAATTTCTACGATATTGTTATTGCTTACTGGGAAGGTTAGGAAAGAAGCCTTGTTAATTACTTTACGCCTTTGATTGTGATGACATATAGAGCTGGATGATTGACCTGTTATCCTGTATGCCGAAACATAAGCCTATTGCAAAGACGAATGAATTTTTTTCTAAAATCTGCTTGAGGTTAGTGAAAACAACAGTTTAAAATAAAAATACAGTGATGAAAGTCAAAAAGAGCTTTGAATTTAGGTATATGCAGAAAATTAATCCATTGGCAATAATGCAATGAAAATACTTGTGTGTTTTACTTCAACTCATCTCTGTCAGTTTGCATTCTCAAAGGACGCTCACATATTAAATAAGTGCAGGTACAAACATTCTGGGTCTTATGATTTGAGAATAAAATTGACTAAACCTTACATAAATGTAAAGAAAATAATAAAAAAAAAAACTTCATTCAAATAAATAGTTATTCATTGTATAAAAGGAAAATGGGCATTGCATTTGTGCTGTTTTCATTTCCTTTCCATTCGTATTCAAACCCCACTACAGGTAACTGTGCATCGAAAGATTTTAGCCTTCTAAGACACCACCATAAAAAACTTTCAGGAGCTCCGCTTCTAGAGAACATATAATAAATTAGGGAAAAGAAGAAATTTGAGTTAAAGATACGTGTAAGGAAATGTTACATTTCGGTTATTTAATCACCATGTTGATAATTAAAAGTCAAGCCTATATTTAGAATCAGATTTAACTTTAACTACAAAGTTTAACTTATTTCTCTTAATAACAATTAATATATGCCTGAACTAGAATCCTCATTTTATTTTTCCATTTCAACTGAAGGTTTAAGTATGTTAGCTGAGTAAAAGAACTATTAAATTCTTAATCTAATGTATTGTGGTACTTTTACATGAACATTTTTCTGTAAAATACCCGATACTTCTACATAGATTATGATGTCTTATTTTAATTGTTGAATAATAAACTTTTTATTGATGTTATTGAGTTTTGCTCGTCTAAAATATGTATATATTTAACTATATTTTACTCAACCATTGTTAATTCTTCTCCTACAACTAGTAATTTTAAATTAAAAAGTTAAGATTATATTTTAGTGAAACCCTGTACTATGTAAAACGTATTTTATTGCAGCATACATTAACTTTTGATTTTACACTTACTGCGGAAAGAAAACGAATTGAAATATTTAGCATTTTAACATTTAGCAAGTATTTCTTAATTAAAAGTAAATGTGCTAATTAATAAAATCACTATTAATTGGAATCTACGCTGAATGATAATTAATGTATATTCAATAATTATACACTTATTTGAGTAAAACATATATAATATCTTTTACCCTGTAGAACTATTTTGAAATTTAAGGAAATGTAGAATAGAAACTTTCGTTTTTTTTAATTTTAAGAGAACTATCGTCATAAATTTATTACATTTTATATATATACATTTGTTATATTACTGAATAAATTGAATTTTTAAATGTTATTAAAAATAATTTTAATAGTGGGTATTGAATATTAATTGTAATCCTAAATAAATTTACATATATAAAAAAATTGGATAAGTATTAAAATCTAATTCTGAAATGAATTTATTATGATTAATGAAAAATAATTAATATTATATAAGAATAGCGTACATTATCATTTATTCACATATTAAAAAGCAAATGTTTCGATAAATATTACTAGTATAACATAATGGATTATAGATACACATGACTTAGTGTTTTAGATTGTTTACATGAATTATCAGAAATTAGATATATTCTATATTACACAACTAATTTTTCAATTATATGCAAACACTTTCCATGTGTTTTTAATTCTTAATGTTAGAAATAATTTGCAAAAATACAGTTCTGGATCAGGATAATAAAATCGCAGTTATTGGATTTGTTATACATTAAAAATTAAAACTGATCCGAGTGGGCCCTTCAAACTACCTATCATTCTGTAAGCTATTTAGCACCTTTCGACTACATGTACCACATGTAGTATATTCCGTATCCTTCCTATAACATCAGCAGTATCCCACTGTATTTGTCTGTTGATTCACGTATTATAAAATTAATCGAGTTTAAGTAAAGCATGACATCGCTAACATTTTAAGCCTCTTAACCTTAGATAAATGAAACTTTTCAGTAAATAATCAATTTAGAGTTCATTGTTAGTGGTTTCTTAGTAAATAATTTATTTCTAAAATTAATCTGATACGTTTTCTGTTGAATAATTAGTAAAATACAAAAAAGGCAATTGTTAAATATTTAGAGAACATAAGAGAGAATTAGTCTCAAACTAAATAAAAACATTTGCCTTTTTTATTGGATTATTTAAATTGGATACATTTCATATTAAGAATCGAAAGCCCATTCCTAAACACTCTATAAAGTTCAGTATGATAGTAACACTGAATTATTATTATCTATTGAACAGTTTCTTGAATTTCTTCCCTTAAACCGGACAGAAAAATTTGAGAATAGATAATACATGTAATTATTTAAGATATTTCCATGAATGAATTCTTATGACATTAATTAGATTTTTAATTTACACGTATTCCTCTTAAAAATACGTTTTATTGCATTATATTTCTTGGGTGCATATTTTATGTATATGATAAAAAATGAAGAATATATACTTTTCCTATAAATATTATAATTTAAAAAATATGCTCGCAAGGTAACAAGCTTCTTATATTAGTGGCATATGAGTTTCCTTACTACAGAAAATCCTTATTAAAAGCGGATCCGCTGAACGCAGTAAAACCATTTCTTGCGTCACATCTCCTTCAAAAGCAAGAGGTGATTTAGCCACAGCCACAAGACAAATCTTTTCGCTTATCCTTGCTCAAATAACATACCTCTTCCGGCAACCAATCTCCCTTAGTGTTACCGGACCGTATGTGTCATTGTTAACGGTACCTGTCTTGAAAATACGGCAGTCTGATATACTGATCCCATTGAAGCCGGACACAACATTTTGTTAAAGTCAGAATCCCACAATATATCAAACATGACTCTTCTCCAAATGTACTCTGTAGTTGAAATATGAGCTCTTCTTTCTTGTTCTTAAAAATAGCGGAGATTACAGATAAGTAGAATGAAATTATGATCTAAGCAGTTTTTTTATATATATTGCAAGATGCAATTTTAATAGCATAATTGCGTTCCATGAAATTGAAATGGGTTCACTAATTGTCATGAATTATTTTTTTTAAAAAAATTGCATTTTTAATAGCTCATTTTATATTTTTCTGGTATTTTTAAGGATAACTGTATTTTTAAAATTTTATGAAAGCCGATAAAAATGCATAAGCACGTTTTTGATCCTATGATTTGAAGAGCTTGTAAATTTAGCTACGTAAAATTTAAAATGTATCTTAAATTAGAATTCTACTTATGTTTTGTTAACTATTCATCTTTATTAGATATATTTTCCAATATTGCCACCAAGAATATTTTATTACATTAATCAATAACTGCAATAGTGCTGTAATTTATAGTAGCTGATTCCACTAAATATTTGTAAGCTGTTAGGAATTCGACACTTAGAACAGAATTTTTTTAAAATAAAACTAAAATACCTATAAATAAGAATAAGACAAAAATACACACCGGATTCCAAAACATACTAGAAGCCAAAGAAGAACACATCAGATGCCAAAATTAAACCTTTAAGAACCAAAAACTAAAGTTACTAAAAGGAAAAATTACCAAAAACATCTCATAAGACAAATAGAAAATATTACACACATAGATTTTAAAAAATGAAAATTTGAAATCACATGCAAAAGACATTTTAAATGTTTTTACAATATAGCACGTTTTTCACAAATATTTTAAATAATTCAGAAAAATAATATTAGATATATTTTGATACAAAATTATAGAGAACTATTATTAGTCATATTTTAATAAAAAATACTTATCATTATTCACCATTGAATTGATTTATGAGAAAAAGGCTGTCACTACAATGAACGTGATATGTTTATTTATGTTGAAAGTTGAAATATATAGATTTTAAAAAGTTATATTGAAAAAAAAAACACTAAAAAAGAAGATTCCCTACTGAGGATAATTTGATAAAAAATCACAAAGAGAAAAAGGAAAAAAAAAATGTTTTGACCGGTTACATTGATTAAATTGATGAAATTATAAATATTGTAGTGATATATATTCGTCTCCTGTTAATGGAGCAAGAGCTAGAATAGTTTCTTGCGTCATAAACACATTAACTCGTCGTATCTTATTAACGATGTACATGCTCGTTGACAAAAGTCCTGCGAGCTAAATTTATTCTGGAGAAATTGTGCAGAGAAGCACGAACTGCAGCGAAATCTTCGTATATATGCAACTCACGCAGAACTCGAAATAGGTTTTCCTCTTCACGTTGCTGAAATTTGTAAATAGTTTATATTGATTCCATTTAAGCGAACTTTAATATTAATTAATTTTTAATTCTGTTTGTAGATAAAATCTCCAGTTTAGAATCAGTTCCGTACTCCTAATGGAATCTTGCTTGTATATACTTCCTACTTGACATTTTTGGTCGCTGCTCAGAAGTTTACGCTTTCAGAGCCTCCAGCCTGAATTTGGCCAATTTACAAGTTCAAGGAGAAGAGATGAATTTATGACTAACTCAACAATGTCTGATAATACAGAGTCAAAGTTTACAGCTTCACCTAAAATCTCCCAAGTGCCGTTACTGACTTACCTATAAATCCATGCGTCTTTTTGGGTGACGACCAACAAGATACTAGTAACTCACTCAGGGACTGAGAACAGATAACATCCTATGACCGATGTGATGAGCAAATGTGGTTAATGGCATTTCCTACCTCGCTTGTGCAGCTACACTATGGTTTGACAATAATGAGGACACTTTCATGAATTGGAAAACGTTCAGAAACTATCTAAACAATACGTTTATCCATATAGAAGATCTGAGACATACTTACCTTCAAAAAGTAAATCCTCCAATGCAAGAAGGCGAGATAATGGCGCATCTCATGAACCGGATCGCAGAGGATTTTCGATACTTACTGGTTCAGGACTATGAAGTAGTTGATAAATTTGCTAAGCGTTGCCGAAAGATTTAAAAACTTATTCGGACAAGCACCGCCCAGCCTAAATTTAAGAGACTACCAAAATCTTTACTATGTCACCTGATAAAGACATGGCTGATCTACCATCCCTTGTAAGCAGCATTGTTAATTAAGAAGATCCAACCAGAAATACCTTACAGCGAAAAAGAATCCGTATCCCCTCTGGACAGTGCATCTGTAGTCATTAACAAGTCATGGTTGTTCTGGCTCTCATCACTACTCCAATACGAAGCAATACCACTCGAAATTACCATGCTTCAGTTAGACAACAGCCTAAGCGTCCAATCAGAAACCCCACCATTATACAACGTAAAACAGGTTTGTGGAAGAACTAACAAGAATGTGCCACTCTGTTATCACTGTAGGCTTCCGGGACATATAATGCGTTACTGTAGAGGGAGAGGGAGAATATTCTCAGAAGCAACCGCCATTCAAGACGTTCCACAAAAAGTGAACAATGAATCCCAGCAAAGGTTTGGCGAGGACTATATATGACTTACTGCATCCAGTTACAGACGAATCTTTACGTATCCTCACCACTTCTTCAATCGTATTAAGTCACTGTTGCCAGCAAACTGCCTCAGCCATTCTCCATGACTGCCCAATGAGGAAAATTAATCAGGCGCTCTTTTCTGGAGGTGAGGTCACAACTGAAAAAAAAAATCATTCTACGCATATTTCTACCAGCATGGAAAAGAGCATGATCTACATCACAGATGATGGAAAGTACATAAAAGCCCTAGTTGAGTCAAGAGCCGATTATCCCATCATATCTGAAGAAATACGTCGAAATTAAAAGTTCCAGTGTTTGCTGTAAACGTGATTATTTCAAAATCTGTCAAAAGAGAGCCCTTTTAGGACGTTTTGTATTCAAAGTAGATCTGAATGGAACGATAAGGGCATTTAAATTTCTCTTGATAATCAAGTGCACCCGTCAAATAATACTTCGATGGAATTTTTTCGTGCTATTGATGCCCTTATAGACTACAGAAATGCATTGCTATGACTCGCAGAAATCCTTCCAAGGGACACAGGGTCAAGTAAATCGGATTGCTCCGTGTTCTAGAGATTACCAAATTGAAGCCTATTCAATAAAACAAATATGTGCTCTTAGTCCACAAATTGAAGATACAGATCATGCTATAATAATTAGCAATAAAATTTTGTTATACGAGAAAGAGTTTTTTGTACCAGCCATGATTATTTACATTGAAAATGGCTGTTGTAATGTGTGGGTAACAAATCGGTCTCAGGAAACTTAAATAATACCCAAAAGAATGAAAATAGCTAACTTATCAACAATAATGGATGATTCCATTTGTCGCTGACTGTCTAGATCCAAGAAGTGTATCAGGGACATCAGCCCAGAAATCAAGTAACACAGGAAAAACAAAACATGCCACGTACTGAAATTCCAACTGCCCAAAAAGGCAAGCCACTGAAATTGCATGAAGAATTTAGTGATGTATTCGATTTCAACAGGAAATTTGGGCATAAAACAGTAAAATATAGGACCAATTCAGACAATAGTTTTCCAACCAAGCACAGAGCTCATCGTATATCAGCCATAGAGTGACGTTTGAGGAAGAAGTTCAACGAATGTTAAAGTAAGATGACATAAAACCATCTTATAATCCATGGTTATTTCCTGTTGTATTCATAAAGAAGAAAAATGGTGAATGACACTTTTGCGTCGATTGTAGAAGATTGAATAAAATTACAAATGAATGCTTATACTTCACAACGCATTGATGATGGTTTGGACTACCTAGCTAGTGCAAGGACTTTCTTCATGATGTTTCTAAAATCAGACTATTGACAGATTAAAGTTGATGAAAGAGACCGGGAAAAAACAGCTTTTGTGACTCTTGATGATCTTCATGAATTTCAGGTTATGCCATTTGTGTAATATAATGCTCTAGGTAAATTTTAATGGATGATGGACATAGTTTTGGAGGATTCGAGTGAATTATCTGTCTGTGCTACCTAGATAACACCATCGTATATAAGCCGAATTTTCAAGAACACCAAACATTTTTGAGGGAAATTCTGAAATGCATTCAATGGGAAGATTAAATTCAAACAAATGCTATTTAGGAAGAAAAAAAACTGACGAGATTAGGTTATTCAGTCGATAAATATGGAATCTATCCAGATCCCAAAATATTAATAGCTCTAACAGAGTTTTCAGTATTAGAAAATACTTCAGCAGTCCATAGCTTTCTGGGCTTATACTCATATTATCGGCCATTTATCAGGACTTTAGCCGATATAGCGAAACACCTACATGACTTATTGAAAAAAATACAAAGTTTTGATGGAACAGTTTGCCGAAAGAATATATTTAAACCCTGAAGAAATTGCTCCCTGGATACCCTGTTCTAAGGCTTTATATCCAAAAGTCAGAGAGAAATTCTATTCAGACGCAAGTGGATACGGCGTAGGTGCAGTATTATATCAAGTCCAGATTGGAAGAGAAAGACCAATAGCCTATGCATCCAGAACCTTAACAACAGACCAAAATATTTACTCAATAGCTGAAAAGGAGCATCTTGCTGTCATCTGAGCAATCAACAAATTTAGACCTTACATATTTGAAAAACCACTTACAGTTGTAACTAATCACTGCTTTTTGTGTTGAATCGCTAATGTAAAATATTTATCTGGAAAACTTTCTAGGTGGACCCCGAGGTTGCAAGAGTACGAAATAAACATCGTCTTTAGGAATGTCTGCAAGTATTCCAATGATGCCCAATCAAGAAAACCTATCACCAAAGTGGAAGGCGAAGGCACTGGAGAAATTCCTTTTCTAATATCATTTGCAGATTACTGAAAAGAGCAATTGAAGGATATCCAGTTAAAATTAATAATTAAAATGCTTAACAAAGATAACGAATATCGAAGTTATAACATGACAGAAGTTGTATTGTACAAAAGAAACTTTGATCCTTTAGGATAGCAATGGCTGTTAATCGTACCAAAACAACTTCGACCTGATATTATAAGCAATTGCTATGGTGTTGCAACTGCTTGTCATCTCGGATTTGCTAAGACGTATGACCAAATAAAAAGAAAATACTATTGGGGAAGACTTCATGGCAAACATTCGCCGAAATGTGTCCCACTATCAGGAATGTCAAAGATGGAAATCTCTTAAAAACTTCTAGCAGGTCACCTTCAATGATAAAGCCATCTGACGTATACCATTTGCAAAAATCGGAATTAACCTACTAGGACGCTTTCCCTTTACATGAAACAGAAATAGATAGATAATTGTTTGTATTGATTACTTGACATGATTCACAGTTATAAAAGCTTTACCAACTGCTGATGTCATTGAAGTCGCTAACTTCATTATTGAAAGAATCATTATGAAACAAGGTACTCCTAGAATAATGATTAGTAATGTAGGACGTTTGTTCTTATCAAATATTATGAAAGATATTAATCAGTTGTGACTGACTTCCCATCTTCTAACGACTGCATACCACACACAGATAAATAGGTTAACAGAAAGATTTAACTGGACATTAGCAAACATGTTGTCTATGTACATAGATGTCAAAAAAAGAAATTGGGAGAATATTCTACTCTTTGTGATCTTCGCATATAACTCTGCTAAACAAGATACAACAGGATTCAGTCAATTTTTCTTATTCACGGAAACATCATAGAAACGCCCCTTGATGTAAGTTTCCCAAACCATACTGAAACGCACAACAACTACGAACATCTTGTCATCAGGGCTGAAGAAGCTAGGCAATTGCCCAAACACTACATTCTTGAAACACAGGCAGATGACAAACATCGATATGATGATAGTCATCAACCAGTCTTCTACAAGGTAAATGATTTAGTTTGGGTGTTTACGCCTATACGAAACGCTGACTTCTCACAAAAGTTCTTCAATCGTTATTTTGGTCCGTTTCGAATCACTCGACGTATATCTGATGTCACATATGAAGTAGAACTTATGGAAGATATTAGTATACGACGAGGAACGAAAATTGTCGTTCACGTCCTGAGATTAAAACCAGATTTGCATATCCAGACAATCGATTTGATGAGAGGAGAATTGCTAATTTTTCAAGACTTATTAAAAAGAGTCAAACCTAACTGCAGCTGGGAGTTGTTTCTTCCTATAACCATTTTGAGGGGTGGTATATTAAAAACATTACATTTTAGTAAATTTCATCTGATGTGAATTAATATTGTTAAAAGGACACAATATCAAGCGCTAAAGTTAATTCTTAATTATTTCCTGATTCTTAATACCCGGTATATATAATATACCACCGCCCTTCTATGACATATTACTTCTACACTCGCTGTTTCGTATTCCTTTCTATATAACAGTATAAAGTTATTGTACTAAGATGCATATATAATATATATAGCAAGCACAGGATTTTATTTATTCTTTCCAAGTCTCAGGGAATAGTCTAATCGCACATTTCATGGGATTTTGCAAACAATAAATTATTTTTTGTTACTAGTTAATTACAAACACGTTCTATAAAGAAGAGGAAAAAAAAGAAAATACTAAAATAATATTACCATCTTAACTATGTTAATTACTATGTACATGTCAATAATGAGTTTGTAATATTTTTCGATATTTCAGTCACCTGATTTTCATTTAATATATTCTAATGAAGTAATGATTTAATTTCAAAATTATTAAATAACTTCAAATGTTTTCTAAGACTAGATACAAGGTATTTCTATTAAATAAAGAGACTTACACTTTAAAACATTTTATTTAGAAATAATACTTATGTACATCATATAACCTTCAATGTTCACCCTCATCTATTCCTAAAATGCTACCTGTGAATCTTCTGTTGTACAAAGAGTTCTGGTAGTTTTCTATCAGCTCCATCACCACATATGCTGCTTTCTGTATTACAGCTTTAACAGGTTCGAATCTCGTTCCTTTTAATGCAGATTTAATATTAGATGACATATGGAAGTCGCATGGCGCAAGATAAGGAGAATAAGGCAATTGGTCTAACACTAAGATGTTGTATTTGGCCTGAAAAATTAGTGACCCGAATTTGCATGTGTCCCTACACATGTTTTGTCATTTTCCCTTTTTTATTCTTAGAGTTCACAAGAATGATGAGATAGTAAGAATGACTAATATTTTGATCTTCTGGACCCTAGTGAAGATACACAATCCCATGGATATCGAAAATAAAAAAAACAATCATCATTGATTTGAATTTTTACTTACCCATTCGAGTTATTTTGGCTCTTCGTGGAGATGGACTTTTTCAGAGTATAGATTGAAGCTTTGTTACAGAATCATAAGTAAAATACTACTTTCATCGCAAGTTATTACTTTTTCCAATAAGGGTCAATTTCACTTCCATTCAAAGTGTCTATGTAAACATTTTTGCAAGCTTCTTCTTGTTCGAACGTGATAACATAATGGATCATTTAAACATACACTTTTTGCGCCTTAAAATTCCTATGTAAAATTTGTCACATGGAATCTTTGTTGCTTCCTACAGTCTCAGCAATCGCATGAATACATAACTGATGGTGAGATCGAACCGGATAACAGATTATTTTACTTTCTTCATCCATTTTTGACGTGGAAGGGCGACCGGGACGTGAATCATCTTCAACGTTTTCTCGCTATCTTTGAGACACTTAAAACACTCAAAAATACGTTCGCGTGACAAACGTTATTTGCCATACGCTTTTTTCAATAAATTATAAGTAGCAGTAGTAGTTTTTTTGAAATTTCATGTGACATTTCGCAACAATTTGTTGCTCAGCTGTTAAAATAATTTTTTTTTTTCAGGCGAAGCGAAAAATAACTCTAAAGTGAATGAAGTCTTCGATTATAAGGATTTGTTTGCAGAAACGAGAGCCACTGTATTCGAAAAAGAAAACTTCACTTTAAGCAACTGTCGATCGTTAGTGTTTGGGGAATGGGAACTTCTGTAGCCGCGTCAGTATCGTTATTTAATGTGCAAAATTTCGTATATCTTACTTCCAAGTCTTCACATTTTTATTCCTTATTCTGGATAAATAGAGAAACAGAATATTTCCAGATGTCTAGAAATTTTCATCGGTCTAATCCACCAGTTTTTGTGTATTTAAATAAATTACAAAAATAATAGTAATTAATATTACTAAAGAAATCCCTCATGTAAAATAAATTAAATATTTTGTCAGCTTAATATTTAAAACATGTTTTAATTAAAAAAAAATTATTAAGCATTATATGGATATAAATATATCTTCTTTCTAAACCCATATATAATGAATTTAATTTATTGTACTAATATGCAAATTTTCACTTTATAACATCTGCAGTTTTCAGAAAAAATATTGAGTTCGATGCTGAACAACATTTTATGGACAAATCTATTACTTATTTAATTGAAGTTCCATTTTTAAATACAGATTTGGACCCATTAAATTTCAACCGAATTGACAGAGACAATTTATAACATTGTAAACAAACAAGGAAGGGATTTTAAAATAATTTGTTTTAGGAAGTTCAGGGATTACATGCAGTTTTGAAATTTTCAATACTCATCACAGAAAGAAAATAATTTGAATTATTGAACTCAAATGTTGAAACAACTCAAAATGGTTGTATGCATAATTCACTTTAAGACAAATGCAAATGTCGATAACAATTACAAATACAAATGCAAATATATATATATATATATATATATATATATATATATATATATATATAAAAACAAAAACAAATGTCAATAGTTTTAAAACAAATATTTCTGGATTTATTAGTAAAATATAAGAAAGTATTTCCAACTTAATTACTACTATGAATTAACATTGTGCTAATTCATTTTTACAAACTTGCATATATAATTGAGTGCAGTATTTTAAATTCATAAATGTCAAATTGGTTGTTATGTTTTAAAAAATATAGAAAACATTACTCACAAAAATAAACTACATATTTATACTCAGTATATGAACATGATTATAAATCAGTCTTCTCAAATAAATTTATAAAATTTGTGTATAACATTTTTGTTGGATAAATCATTAATAATTAACCTTTAAACATCGGCGGTACATATGTCGTACCAAAAAATTTTTTGTCTCTCGCTTCGGCTCTGGTACGACGTCTGTACCAAGCTATCTATAGACAGTTCTTTCCCCCTTTTTTTCCAGCAGATCCTTTTACAACTTTCCCTTGCCCTTTTTACGACTTTGCTTCTATTGTCCGTAATTGGGTGGGGATATTTTTCGCCAACGTTATCAGTTGTGTGCGAATTCCTTATCATTGGCGACCTTTAGAAACAACCAAATTCGAAAAAAATACTCAATTAGGTGACTTTATGCAGTCTATGATAGATAAAATTTTCTTTTCTCTTGTTCTTTCTTCGAATTTTTAAAATGAATCTGAAATTGCTCGCAGAAATAGAAATTGAGAATTTGAGGAAAGATTTAGATGAAGAAAATTTTGTTGATTAACACCCCAAAAAATCTTATGGTGACTTTGCTGAATGAGAAAAAGAAAAATTAACCACTTCGATGCAAAAAATTGTGGCAGATTACCACAAACACGTGGAATATGTTGATTTAGGAGACCGCAGGGCATCCACCTATACTTTTGGTAAGCAAACTAGGAAATTGACAAAAAATTATTCTTTAGCCTCATCGATATTGTTGTGTTTCTGATATTCAAGTCGTGCTAAACTAAGTTAAAAACTCTGTTTAAAAAATTTTAGAATGAATTTAATAACATCTCTGATATGAAAATTAAATCATAAAATTGCAGAGCCTTCAGTAATAAAAAAATGCAGACAAATGATAATAAATTTTCTCTTAGGCCAATTGACGAAAAGAAAAGAAGAAATTTCACATATTGTGCGGAAAAGAATATACAAAAAAAAAAGAACTACTATTATCTATAAGGCATGCAATGTGGCTCTTTGTATTTACCAAACTGTTTCGAAGAATAACATACAATTTAATTAAAAATCTCTTATCAAATAAACCAATGAAAAACAAAAGACTAGAATAAAAAAGATTAAAACTGATACATTTTTAATAAAAAGAAAATTAAAAAAATAAACAAAAAAGGTTCTTTTAAGAGCCAAAAATTTTAAATTAGAATTAATTTTTATATTTTAAAAATGATGAGCATTTGTTACAAGAACTTTCAATTTAAGATATGTTTCATTTCGAAAAATTTCTTTAAGATTAAAGATTCATAGAAATATTTGATATAAAAAAGTGTTTCATAATATTTTCAATAGAATGCATGAATTAACTGAAGGTTTTGCCTTAATTTGACGTACTTAAGATTTACTCAGCAGCTTTGAAACGTGTTCAATTAAGTTAAAAATTATTTTTTAAATCTCACTTTTGATAATATTTAATCACAAAAGGGAAACGGTAGCTGACGAGTGAGGTCGCAAACTCGTAGCAGGGATTGAGTCGTGAGTTCGAATCTTGTTCAATCGAAACCGGCTGTTAAGCCTGTCTAGTTTCTAAATCCTGATGTTGGTGTGGTGTGGAAGTTTGGTGAGTGGATGCTGCCCTCATTGCTTGACCCTCGTTAAAATTTATGAAGTCCGTCACCAGTAACCTTGCTATTGTTTCAAAATGAGATGTTATTAAAATGTCAAATCAAAATATTTGGAGTATATTGAATAATTGTGCATTAAAAGGATGTTAATTTAAAAAATAAAATGTTTAATAATAATGTTCAAAGTATTGTTCTTAACTTTTTCCTTCTTTTTTATATTTCGTCGAATAATTTTGAAAACATGAGGCATTACTTTAATTACATGGGTTCAATATTGCAATTAAGTAGGTAAGTTGCAATATGACCACAGATAAAGTCTGCACACTAAGCGATGTGATTACACACCTATATGTATATATTGTATATATATAAGCAAGTACCGAATAAATTATTCCAGAAAATATCTTAGTAGTATGGTATAGCTGTCGCTTTCTTTGTTATTTGTTTTGTTTGAAAATGTTAATTTACCAATACACGACTGTAAGTTATGATAAATATGCATTTGAAAGTTTGTAAGTCACTGAATTAATAATGGGAACCAGGAATTCAGAAAAAATCATTATGATATGATACGGCGCCAAATATTAGGATCTTTCTTTCTCGTCAATGATTACTGACTAAAAATCAGTAACCCTTACTATCTCCCCTTTGTAACTAGAAAACTAACCTTACCACATGACGTGAACTCGAACTTAACAGTGGGGGAAAGAAAAATTTTCCTCAATCTTAAAAGCGCCGACTGGAAAGGATATTTTGACTTAGAATCGGCCGAGTTCTAAAGGTTAATACCTAATTGGGTTTTAACCTAAATGTAGTTTTTGACGTTTAGGTATATTTTAAAGGTTTTGAATTTATAATTGCATTACAAGCTTCTTTCCAATTAAATAAAACATTTTTACGCAGATAACGGTTATAAATATAGTGAGTGGATGTAACGAATTTCAGATATAAGTGACGAAAAATTCAATATAAAGTTAGAAGTAAAATGGGTGAGAAAGTATCGAATATAGTAGTAGAATTAATAGAAATTGTATGTGATTGTATTTGTAATAAATCGACTTTGATCATGGATCCTTTGCAGTGTAATTATATATTTGAAGAAATCAAATTTATTGATTGATCCTTCAATTTCTTTGATTAAACTTGTTTGAACACGAATGAGATGGTAATCTAAACTTTATTATTTATTTTAACTAAATTTCAAGGGCATTAAGTGTTAGCAAATAAAGATAGAACTAATACGATATTTTCATAATTTAAAGAAATCAAAATAACTTGAATTTGCTTATTATTTATTATTCACTTTATTTAATTGTGTAAATTGATGACTATATTATTAAACTTACAAAAGAATATGAATTTAACGATATTGAGATGGTAACATAACACTACATTTTTAAGGTGTTTTCCCAAAATATTTGTTTTCAAAATTTATTTTCTCGACTCATTTCGAAAAAAAAAAAAATTTTAACCATTTTTTTTTAATTTCTAAGCAGATGAAACGTTTTTTGTAAAAACTTTCTAGTCAAAAGATGCGCATTTTAATAAATTTTTTTCATTCGATCTAATGTATCTAAAATAACCATGCAATACTAGTGTTCGTTTCAGAGATCAATCTATATATATTAATAAAAGAAATATTTTATAGGGAACAGCACGTAGTGCAAAAATGGAATGGCCCCGAGGTAAGAATTTTATTTCTGTAAATTTATGGGTGCCGATGATGTGCACCTCGGAGCGACTTTTTCGAAATTTGTAACAGATTTTTTTTAAATATGTAGTATTGATGGAAAAGTCAGGTTTAGTTTTTACTGCGCATAATTTATGATCATATTTCTTCACATAACATCATAACATACATTTGCTTCTGACTGCTCTCCAAATCTTTTTTAAAACCTTTATTCTTATTTATTTTTTATTCTTGCCCAAAATGGAGTTTTCTGGAGGTAATTATTACTTTTTACATTTCTTTTCTTTTTTTTTTTCTTTCTTTTCTTTCCTTTTTGTATTGATTTCATTTTGAATGAATCATTTAATAATGATATCTGACTAACAATTGAACTTCCTATTTCAACGCATTTTCAACAAAACACCCAGATTTCTTACAACAGCCCTCTAATATTTATAATAGATTAACTGATTTGCTCCCTCGACACTTGAAATCAAGAGTTGAATTTAATTCTCAGCCATATATTTTGTCTTCAGTAGATGAAAGAATTCCTGTTTTTTTAAATTTATTTTCTTGAAATTCGTAATGTTTACTTTCAAATATTTCATAATATTTTAAATCTTTTTAATTATTTTTTTTGAAACTAAAAGTATTTATATTACAAAATTTGCATATTTGTCACACACACACACATATATATATATATATATATAATCTGCTGAATTGTTTCTTAAAGGCAGAGAAATTTGCAGTTGACTGAAATTTGTTTAAAAAAATATTAAAAGATGGGCCTTTATAAAAATTATTTTACATTTTGGCAAGAAATTGAACTATTTATTTTCAGCAAAAAGAGTTAGAATTTTATAACATGATTTTTCGTACTGATAATTCTCCATTTAAAACTTTCTTATTTTTCCCGAAATCGCAAAACTAAACGTCCTCGAAATTATTTTTGATATGATTATATGATTATACTGAATAGTGTATACTTGCTATTCATTTCGCTCATTTGTAGCAAGCTATATTTTGTATATTTCGTGTAGCATAAACACTCACGTTTTCACGACTGCACATGATTTCCATTCCTCGCCTTATATTTCAACAACTTTGCATCTATATATCCTCTTATTTCTATTTGCCTAAGAGTACTTCTTTTTATTTATATTGAAACTATTATTGTTATTATTGAGTTCTTAAAATGTTTCTAAATATCAATGACTTTTGCGTATTTTGAGACCTAATTCTCAAAGGAAACGTCAGAAGATTAGGATTCGTGGCACTGCTTGGATATCAAAGGTTTTCAAAAAGACTGAATTTGTAAATAATTATAATTTTGTTTATAAATTAATTAGCTGATATCATATGAATTGGAGATTTTAAAGTTGAGAAGCACAAAATAGGATTTTAAAAAAGATTAAAATTGCCCAATCTAGAATTCGGTTCCTTCAAAGGACACAGTATTCTAACAGTATATGTAATGAACATATAGAGTTATTTGAAATATACAAAAACGGAGTAAAATATTAATTAGAGGATTCTGTACAAAATCTTAACTGCACAGCCAATAAACGAGTTCAACTTCTTCCCTTTCACTAAGATTTCTACTTCGTTACGCTTAAATCTGGAGTATATTATGTAGCATGACATCTAGGCTTCTGATAAATCTTTATTAGTCATGAAACTTTTTGGAGGTATTATATTTAATTTTTGTATTATCGTTATATTTTATTCATTTTTGCTTACTTATATTGTCTTTTATATATAATCGGTTAGTTGTTTTATCATTATATTTATCCAGTTATATTTAATCTTTCATTAAAAATTTATATTAAACTACTCTTACATTTTTTTTTTCATTTTTAGTTTAAAAATTCTTCCGTGGGAACAAATAGTTGTCTATTTAGTCTGAAATAAAGGATACCTATAATGAACGCTGAATATGATATTTAGATCTTAAATCATTAAATTGTAGCTATTAGAAAATGAATACGAAATACATAGCAATTCTAAACTTAGCCATTTAAAACAATTTAAACAGAAAAGGGAAAAAAAATTAAAAAATGAAATATGACATAAATAAAATCTGAATCTGGTGTATTACAGATTAACATATTTAACATATTTTATAGGTCCAACATTCCCTACAGAAAAAAAGGTAAAATGAAAATTCAAACAAAACACACACACACACACACACACACACACACACATATATATATATATATATATATATATATATATAATACGTGTTTGTTCCCACGGCATGAAACAAGGAGTTTTTAATTTGGAATGACCCTGCTGGATACTGATTCTACACATAAAAGACTCTTTGAGAATCTTTAAAGGTTTAATATTCAGGAGTGTGATTCGCAATTTCAGTAGGAATGAGCACTTTCTTACTCTTTGTGGTTGCCCTACATCCTTCCTTGCGGCACTCTGAATTAATAAGTTTGCGAAGAACTTGACATATTCACATATAAGGCATACAGACACAACACTAATTGATGGACACGTTCACAACACACTTGTGACAAATACTAAATTACGTATATGTATTGACATCGAAGATTTGGATACCACTGACAACCATCTCTATAAATTCGATTTGAACTAATGTTAAATTTCACCATACTTCCTGAAATAAAATAACTGATTGCATAAAATGATAGTCTTTATTTGTGAATAACTGTAGTTAATCTTAATGCTATATTATCACCTATGATCAGCTATACGATCACATTTATTGGCTCAGTTGCTTAGTTATAAATGTATTGATCTCAAAATTACTAAGCTTAAATAAATAGATTTAAATTCAGAGAAGATGATTCCGTACCATTTGACTCCGTTAGACAAGGATATCCACTCAAATGTTTGAGTGATTTTATTTTATATATAATCTGATGAGAATTTTTCGGATGTTTATTTTAAAAGTAATTAGCTCTTGAGATTTTTTTTTCAAACACTGACAATAAAATATAATTAAAATTTACTAATTTATTTAAGTCTCATTTTGAGCAAATGGATTTGTCTTGGACTCTGTTATTTAATTTAATAATTAGGGCAAATGTTTGTTTTAATATGATGTAATATTTTCGTATGTGCCTTGCTGTGTACGAAAATTTAGTATGCATATATTCTTGAGAAATGGTTGTAATTTTATGTTTATTTCATTCAAGGGACCAGTAATAATTATTTATTATTATTAATATGCAACTGTTATTTATGTGTAATCGCCAAGTATTTCTTTCCATTCTTTTATATTATTATTTTTTAATTTGAAGACGAAAATTCTAGAAGTTAATTAATAATATTTTCTAATTAAAAATATGATGTCTTAGTCTGAGTAATACATAGATAAAATATTAGTCATTATTAGAAAAATTAAATTTGATATTTTGTTTATTGAAATTTTTGAGGCGTATTCAGTATGAGTTAGAGTTTTAATACTTTGACAAAAGTTGCATATTTTTTTCTTGTTTGTTCAAAAAAGGAAATCAATTCTTTCTTCCATTTTAAGAGTTGTTAAGATTATAAGTTATTTCGTATGTAAATTTATGAGTATCATTGTTTATTTTTGTTGTGATTATTTGAGATATTAATTCTTAAACATGTTTCATAAATAATTAAGTTCAGATTATTTTTACTTAGATTTACATTATTATTGAAATGTTCATTGTAGCACAACTTTAGAATTTTTAATTTCAATATCTGATTTTAGGAAATACTCATTAAGGATGATTTTTTCATGTTTCATTTTATGTGATATTACATGTCGGTTTTTTTTAAAACATATTATGCGTTAAGGAAATTTAGTTCAAAATTATGTGATATCATACATTGATCATCACTGTAAATCTGATCAAGTATTAATTTAAATCAACTGATAATGAAATTTTAATTTATTTTTTCATGTGTTATCAATATATTTTTTCATAAATTTTGTAATCTATGAAAAAATGTTTCGAGTAAATAGTTCGTTAATTTTCGCGAATGAGTTAATTCACTTTGAGATTTTAAAATGTTTTTCTTTGCTCCCAGTAATGCTATCGGCTGAAGAAACTCAGTTTCTTCTTTTTCCTCTCAGGTTTGGTTTACCCTTAGTAGCCATTTTCAGTCATTTTCCTTTTGGTATGTTTGGACTGCTTGTCATCCCCCTTCCAAAGTGGGACACTTTCAAGTGCATTTCCGAAATTATTTGTATCTGGCAGGAAGGGGAGAGTATCTCTGTGCTCCACTAAGTTGGAAAATCCTTTTCCTTTTCACAGCTATACTTTTAACGAGGGAGAAGTTTGAATACGTAGGTATAAGATCAAAATGGTCGCTAATCCCAGAGTTAGCAAGTCTGTGGTCTCTCGAAGTTAAATTTAGAAGTCGGTTTTACAACATTTGTAAAACCGAGTGTTTGTGTCTTCTTTGTTTTTGTTTGAAATAAGGAATCTGGAGTAGAAAAGAGTACTCGAAATTTTGCTGTTGTTACTATACGTGAATGACCTTTTAGGATGACTTTAGCGACTTGTACTCCAATATGTAGTTTATTTTATTTTTAAAAAAATTAATTAATTAAAGTGTACAATTTTATTGCTGGGACAAAATTCAATGTTATATTTTGAAGTGTTTGATGGAAAGTTTTAGTTTTTAATTAGTAGAAAATGAGGTGTTGTCTTAATTAGTGTTCGAGTGTTGTTTTTAGTGATTACAGATTTCTGGGATTATTATGTGATTCGAATTGTGTTCGATGACAATAATTTATTGGCTTAATGTGTTGTGAGTTACGAATCTGTTTCGGAATTGATAATAATATATGTTTTGTTTACGAGTATTTTTTCAAATATTGGTTTCATGTTCTATCAGAGTAGCATCAGATTTCAACTTATCGCTACTGGCACTTGCTTTAAAGTTTTGTGCTCATTTGTTTCAGACTGGGACTTCAATTATTTCATCAATTCGTTGAATTCGATTGTTATTTTATCATTCCTAGTTCATTATGGACTTCCTTGGATTCAATGAGTATGTCAGGAAGTTTATTTGAGCCAGATGTTATCAGAATCCCTGAATTGATATCAACTAGGTATTCACAATGTTAAACTGCACTGTTCTGTTCCCGAAAATGTGCAAGATTCACGTAGAATTTTTGAAAAGTTCATAATGATGTCACAAGGGTTTCGATTATGTTACGAAATTCACGATGAAACTGCAATATTTGTAATAATGTTTCCGAGGAAAATAATTTATGCTGCTTTATTTTCACTATACTTTTGTTACTTTTCAAAAGAAAATCTTCAGTAAATAACCAATTGTAAAATTGCAGTTTGATTATTAACTGTTATATTTCCTCGTTTAATCACGGCGATTATTCTTGACACTTGATCTTTGCAGTTCTAATGAACTTAGAAATAATCATCTTCAAGTATTCATCTGAACATCGAATATCGAATCCATGCCTGTTAAATAGTTTTTTTTATCTCCTCCTTGGATATTACCTCTCTCAGATTTATATATATATATATATATATATATATATATATATATATATATATAATATTAAATTTAAATAATGTTGAAACATATATTTAATAATTCGTTAAATGATATTTGCCAAAAAATTTATTTTTATTGTTTAATGCAGTTTTTATTATTAGTATTTTTTCCATGTTTTTCATCCTGTTAGTTGAATTTTTTTCTGGACTAGTAATGTTAATTTTGTATAAATTATCAAATCCTTGACATCTATATATATTTACTTATCTATCTATATATATTTACATGTTATGAAATAAGTAAGCCGCAATATTAAAATAATCTATAAATCATTTCTCGCTTCACTATATGTATATATACATATATTACGTAACTGAACTTATTAATATGTATAATTTTGTATCTCGTTGCAGAAATTTTTAAGCAATATGTTTCTAATCAATGTAAATGTGCTTAACTAACTAGGAAATTAAATAAACGATTCTACTTTTCTCAGTTATTCACACCTGTACCATTCAATGTATTTAAGAAACCCTTGTTCCAGAAAAAGAATAATATCTGGAACACTCTACGCATATCGAAGAATTATTTTTCAGACATTATTGAGGATTCGTTTGGATTTATTCGATATATATGCCTAAAGGTAACGAGACTCACCATGAAAAAGGAACATTGTTATAGTTATTCCACAGAAAGAGCTTGTGTTTATTACCTCACAAAATAAACAGTGCTTTTCTAAAATTAAGGTGACATTAAGAGTCAAGACAATGCGCTTAATGATAGATTAATGATAAATCTAAAGAGTTCTTTTATTCAGCACACTTGCTCTGAAGACAGAAACCTCTTAATTGTAACTGTATTTCTGAATTTTTACTGCGTGTTATGGAGAAAATATCGATTCATAAGCAAATTACGATACTCAACAATTATTTGAAAAAAAATCTCACTATATTTTTTGCAATGTTTCATACATATAATAATGATATATTATGTAACAAATTAATTACATGTTTCAATTATAGATAAATGTATTGAAAAGTTGTCCGACATGAGAATAAATGGATTTTTGTGTCATGTGGTAAACGTAAGAGTTGTTCTTGTGACTTTGAGTATATATTTATGTGAAAATTCCTGTCGAAAATAAATGTGTTGTCGAGATTTAAAAATTATTTTCTTCATTCCATGTCTGTAATACAGTACACATTGCGTATTAGAGATTTATCTGAGATATTGGTAAATTTGGAGTGTTTTCCTAAAGGCAATAATAAGACATTATGATTATTCCTTTGCTATGATTTTAGTTGAATTTGCGGGAAGAGACTACAGACCGTTGACTGTAGTTTGTGGAATAATAAGACCAAAACTCAATTTTTCTGTTAACAAAATATAGAACAAAAAGGTGGAACTATAGTTGCTATAGGAAATACACATGTTATTAATATTTAACGATAGGATACTGGCAAATACTACTAACATCTCATACTGAATTATTAGCCAAATTTTGTTATGAGTTATGAAATACTTAGACCTCCTCACATGTCTTTTGTTCTGAAAAACGTTTCATTTTCCTTTAG
This sequence comes from Nephila pilipes, assembly GCA_019974015.1. Taxonomy (NCBI): domain Eukaryota; kingdom Metazoa; phylum Arthropoda; class Arachnida; order Araneae; family Nephilidae; genus Nephila; species Nephila pilipes. The sequence continues at coordinate 173,941 of BMAW01015349.1, read as the reverse complement.
TAAAATGATATGTTAACTTAAACACGGTTGTGAATACTTCACGCTCCCTTATTTAGATGTCACACGTTATTTAACTCATGGGAAATACATCTCAATCATCTGAATGCTATATTGGAAAAAAATCAAAGGATACGCTCTTAACTATTTAAACTATAAGAGTGCTCAAGATATACTTAGGATTAATTGTGTGTTGTAGTATTAATGAAAGCTGCCCTTGATATTCCGAAGCCAACTACAAAAAGTCGAATATGAGCTTTCTTAGGGTTAGTTAGATACAATAACACTTATATTATTACATTCCCACCTATAATATCATGTTTAAGAGAATCATTGAATGTTAATTTAAAAAATTATGGATACATCGGACAGATGACTGCAATGAATCCTTTGTGTAGAATTAAAAGAAAAATTGTGTAGATAATTTATATTATATTTACCTCCTTTCCTTAAAGGGTCTATTCTACAAACTGATGCTTATAACCAGCCATATTATTTACCGTTAAGCAATTGCAATGTTTTTTAAATGGTTGCATTAAATTTCTTACTATGACCTGTGGTTTCGCTCAAAATTCTGAGTCTTAATCTGCGACTTATTAAATATACAATGGCATTACAGTCTTATAATTATTCGGTAGCTTATCACAATGGTAAAAGTTATGGAAATGTCGATGCAGTAATTCGCACTTCATGGCCTGATTAATGAAATTCTTATTACAAAATCATTTAACTTATTTAGTTAATATTATATGTTCAGTATATTTATATGCGATATTATTGTCTTACCTATGAAATTATGCTGCTTTAGAAAACAAATATTGTATAAGTTGTGATGAGAAAAAAAATTACAGGAATAAGAAGAAAAAGAATGAGAAATTATAAAAAATTTAGTTTTAAATATTTCCTTATTATATACATTTCGGAAGGGGATATGTTTTGTCATTTTATATATAATATTAAAAATAATTTAACTTATAATGATAGAAAATTATATTGCCAAAATTTAATATTAAGCTTTATTATAGCGAATTTGTTGGAACAGGTGGAACTGAAGATGCAATAGGTATCAGAATATAGTGGCTTATTAACAAACTGAGTGCAGCTATACTTGGGTGAGTACCTCTTTAGACTGAGAATATATGCCTTTATATATCACCATGGAGTATTCCAGAACACTGCTCTGAAAACATAAAAAACATTTGGTATTTAGAAAATTTAGAAAATTTAATGAAAATTTAATGAAATACAAAGAATAATTTAACAAACCTTTTACAAGAACTTTCAACGGTTCTGGCACTAGATTTTGAAGCCAGAAGATTTTTACTCTCCAATCTGGAGGTGAACATTGTACATCAGCGTCATCGTGTCGGCGAGTTTTGTGGTATTAGTGTTTTAACATTTGAAGTTCAATAAAAGAAATAAAAAAATATTTTATTTGGCAACGCTGTAGTTTTTTTTTTTTTTTTTTTTTTTTTGGTTTTTTTTAAATATTGGTTTTTAAACCAAAAAAAAAATGGAAAAATTTTTTTAATTTTTTTTTCTATTAACTTTATGAATTTATGAATATACTTATGTTGGAAAATGTTTGCTTAAATAAATAGAATGCTAAGAATGAAACAACATCTACTTTCAAAAGATATGTATAATACAATACAATTCTAAATATTATTTAATCAAAAAATGTTTATTTAAATTTAGTTTTTCTGAGATTTTATCTACAGTTGCATATACCTTTGAGGTAATAAACAATTATTTTGCAATATAAATTAATATAAATGTAATAACAAAAAAAATGTAAAACCATCTTGAGTGTTGTAGAATTCAGATATAATTGGATTTCTAGAATAAAATAGTAAACGCTTGGAATTTTTACCGTAAAAATAATTTTTATTTAGAAGGTAACTTTTATGGAATAAGTTATAATAAATAAAAAAGACAACAATATATTATCTGCAGAACAAGAAATGTTAATAAATCACCGAAGTCTTAACACTGTTAATAAAATAATTTTTTAACTTGCATACAAAGATGTTACATATAGTTAGTAAATTTTTGAAAGTTTAAAAATGATTGTGAAATGTGGGTAAGCTTAAAATAATTTTTAACATAAATCTCTTCTCATTATACAAACGTTTTTAGGACAGAAATATACTGTGATGTAACATATTATTTCTATAATTAAAAGTGAAATACTAACATAAGAATAAGTTGTTAACTAAATTGAAATTTTAATGAACTAATGTAAGAGTATATTTCACCATAACTTCAAAGGTATTATATTTATTTGTCGTTTAATAAAATATTTTATTAGTAAAATATGATTTATATCATTTTTTCATAATGTGAATAAGATATAAAATAAGAACAGTTTTCAAAGATAAAAAAATTAAAGAAAAGAATGGAAATAATGTATTCTAAAAACATGAATGCGGCATTTGCTTTGAAAGCTTTTAATTTCCAGAGGATTAATTAAGAATGCATTTTCATGTTTCTTATTTTAAGCTTAGCCTCTCATTGGAAGAGAACCCTTAAATGGTTTCTTAAGAAAAAGGAGCTCAAATTAAAATATTACATTGACATTTAACGCAAACGACATAATTAGCGTTGAAAGAAAAAAAGTTTCTTTACTTTAATAAAATATTTTTATTTTGCATAATCTTTTAAAAAATGAACAGAAAAGGAATGAATATGAAGTAATAGAAAAAAAAATATCTCAGCCAAATTTTTTCTATGTTTTTCTGTTAACTTTTTTTTAACTTAACAATTTGTATCGTGACATATATATATTATTTTTTTAAAATTTTATCAGCAATTATTTTAATGTAAATTTAGTACATACTCTTTAAGATGTTCAATAATTTTAATAATTTTGTATATATATATCTGTATTTCTTTCATTTTCTAAAGAAATTTAAGTACTTTGTTTTCCTTTTTAAATCTAATTTTATGTATTTTAAGTGACTCGAGAATAGATTATATATCTTTGATTATTTTTAAGAATTTAATTTAGTATTATAGAATATTGAAAATATGTTACAATTGACCTATTACTACTGATCAGCTGTGCTTTCATCCTTCACAAATTCGGAATAAGAAGAATATTTCACATTTTCAAAATTTAAAAGTATAATATATTTTGATGACTACGAATAACAAAAGACATTGTGTTTTTGAAGATCAACCTAATAAAAACTTGTAAACATATTAATAAATTTTGAGATCAGTTTGTTTTGCAGGGGAAATAAAGAAAACAATTGTTATTTGTTTACAGTGGCATACAATTATTATATTATTTAAGAATACAGTGAATCATATATGTAATAAACTACTAAAAAATGTCTGGAAAAAATGTAGTTTCTTAAGGTGAAACCGTGAATATGATTTGACAAAAATCTGTTAAAAACTACAAAAAAAAATCATCTAAGTATTTTGTATTTAATTTTCTATTATTCTATAAACTTTCAGAGCATTCGAACATATTCGAAGTTATGATAACTGTTATGTTCAATTGTATTCACATTCAGATTCTATTTATGTACGGCAAATGAGCCTTTGTTTTCTTACCTGCTTAATTCTAACCGTGTCAAGTTATTTGAAATTATGTGTAGAGATTACATTCCATTATCATTGCTTATATATGTCAATATATCCCGTACTCCTTTTTTTGATTTATTTTTATTATATATTTTTGAAACATTATTGAGTTTCAGTTTTATAAAGCAGCCCTTTTAATGACAAGCTGTACATTTTTCTATTTACTTTTATATATAATATTTTGCGAATATTATAATATAGCATTTTATATGTTTATCATACATCTTTCGAAGGGGATGTATGAACACAGCTAAAGTAATTTGAACAATCAAAAACGTTGCTGCCTTGAAAAGAGAATTATTGATGATATGCTCATTTCATGCAATCTGAAAAGGAAAACTTTTCAAAGTTAAAAGAAGGAATTACTCATTTTTCTGGTATTTTAGGCACTATAAACTAAATTGTAACTTTTTAAACATAAAACGTAAATAAGTAAACTTTATTTACTTCAAAACCTTTGCTAACTCAATTTTTACGATATTTCTTGCATTTTTTTAAAAATAAGTAAAGTTTTGAATATTTTAAATTTGAATCATACAAAATAATAATATTTTCTAAACAACTTTATGAAACTTTTGATCTGAAGCATTCTGCACATACAGTAATTTTATTGTTTTTTTTAATATGTTTTTATAACAAATAAATACGTTAAATTGATTTATCTCAGAACAAAATAAAAAATTTTTTTCCCTTCTTTTTTCTAATGCACTAAAGGTTTTGATATGATTTTTAGCTATGACTATTAATATGCATATAAAAGCTGGTATGCATTTTTGAATCAAACCAATAGTTAATTCTTAAGAAATAATTTAATTTTGAATTCTGTCATTTTTAACGAATTCTTAATAAGCACTTATAAAAAAAATTGTTTCTTGAGTTTCCATCAGAATACCCCAAAACACATACTAACTTTTATATTAGCAATCTGAGAAATTTTGTAATCTAATTTCATTCAAACACATTAATTATTAAAAGAGTGGCATTTTAAAATATTTTATGCAATTTTAAATTTGCTTAAAAAATTTGAATCGTTTGTTTTTTGGGATATTTTGAGTATATATCCTCTATTTCGTCTTACATACCCATAGGCGTAAAGTGAAAACCATTAAATTAAAGATTTTTATCCTAATCATTTTGTGTCCCTTAATTTTGCTACAATAATTATAAGAAAGAGAGCATTTTTATGAAGATTATTTCAAATTTCTAATTCTTCCTAATTTAGTAACTGTGTAATGTGCTTTTCAAAAAAGCATAAAATATAATGTTACATATATAACTGAAATTTTTTATCTTTATCCGCTGCTAATTTTTGAATATTTTTGAATAAATACTTTTCCTACTAGAAAAGTTTTTTTTATTTATTTAAATCTGTGTAACATATTTTGCGAAATTCTTTCTAATATATAGAATAGAGTAATTTTTATTAATGTTAAATTATTGTGAAATTTTTTAAAGAATATTTATTGTAATGTAAATTTAACAATCGCAAATCTGTTGTCTTTGTATTATTGATTAAATTTCGAAATATGTACAGAGTTTTAATTGAATATGTTTATAATTAATGAGTTTAATATAATACAAAAATGAATTTCTATCGTAGTTTAATATGTAGTACTTTAATTAGGTATTAAAAATTGTTTCACAGTGACATTTTAATTATAAAATGATAAGTGTCTAAACTAATTATGATAATTTCAATTGGCGTAACTCAAATTATTCAAGTCAATTTTAGAACAAAGTAACTAGCAAATAATTCAGCATATATTTTATTTAAAGTAAAGTGTTTTAAGTAGTATTAAATTCAATTACGAATTAATTTCGTTTGTTATTAGACAAAAGTAATATTAATAATCAGCCTAAGTATTTATTATGCATAGATTAAATTTAGGAATGATTTTAGGCTCGCTCGCAGTAATTTTATAAATAATGGAATATATAATCAAATTGAGTTTTTTTAAATAAAAATCAATTAAAACTGGAAGTTTACCTTTTAATATTTTCAGTGGGATAACTTTAGCAAATTTCTGGTGAGCATTGTTAGATAATTTTTATTTCAGTAATGATTCAATAAACTTTTTTAAACGATTATGTTCACGAGGATTCGATATAAATTGCTAAACCACAAAATGAAGGCAACTGTCTAATATTTAAATCATTTTTGTAAGTAAATAATTGATAAAGAAGACTTTTCAGGATTATAATGGATATGTATAGTTATTTAATTTATTTTCAATTTCAAATTATTTTAACTCTTTTATTTTATAATGTTGTGGATGTATTTTACACAGGAATGGAAAAAATATTTAAAGGTAGAGAAATGTAAGGGTCTATTTCAATTCATTATAGTAGGAAAACTATTCTGCTTTAACTACTTTCTTAATTATGTAAAAAATTCTAATCATTCATTAAACTTTTTTTTTATAAATATGTGAGTAAAATGTCAAAGCAAATATTCTTATAATTACTCAGTTCCACATTTTGTACCACTTCAATGAATTTAGAATAAATAAAAATTAACACATTAATAAAAAGTTCGGATTGTGTAATTTTTTGAACACACTGTTTTTTGTGGTGTAAAAAAATTTACATATGTTAACTCAATCACGAGTTCAATAATTTCTTTATGGGATAGTAAGAATATTGTCGAATAGTTATCTGAGGAAGGGGAGACTTTTTAAATAACATCATGTCAGACTCATCGAGCGTATAAAATGTTTCTCAGAAAACATAAAAAAATATTTAAGGTGTTGCTTAATATATTTTGTAAATATATTAAAATATTAATAAATTAAATATGATGTTTAAAATATTTTGTAATATATTCTAAGTACTAAGTTAGGAAATATTCATATTGACAAATTAATAAGTTATCAAATTTCTGCTTTAGTTCATTTTCATATCGTAAAAAAAATTTAAAAGTTAAAACTTCTTTTCTTTTACAAATATTTGGACATTTTAATTAGATTTATGCAACCAACGATTTATATCTTCATTCAAATTTATTAAAAATTTCATTGATCTGCGATAACTATGGATTGTTAATGGCAATGAATTGTGGACACATAACACGAATTTCTTTAAATTTAAAACTGCATTTATTTACAAAATCTCTGTTGTATCATTTATTTCATTACATGCTAAATGTATTCATAAAATCAATTTCACGCATTAATAATAAAAGGTAATTAATTTGTTTTCATCATGTAATGATTGTTGCTTATCTATTGCATTATTGTAATGTCTTAGAACATTCATATATAATATATAGTATGGATGAATGCCGTGAAATATATAAAACCTAATATTCCTGAAATTATTTTACAGAAAGTTTAATCATCAAGAAATGAATTGAAATAAATAATCACCAAGGCAATTAAACTGTCGCATTTTATTACATTTGTTTTTAAAAAAAATTTGGACTTTTGTTTCACAATAATTTAAGTCATTAATGAAGACAAACGTTTCAATTAAGAGATTTAGTTTTGCTTATCGTTTTATTAGAAAAACAAAAGCTGAGGTAATATATTTTCATCACGAAACCTTCTTTAAACATGATAAGATATTTTTTCCAAAAAAAAAAATTGATATGTGAAAAGGTTTTTTTTTTTTCTTTTATTGTGTCAAAAGACTTAGTGCAATAAAATAAATTACCATATCAATTTTACTTGTATGCTTGATGCGTACTCTAATACACTAGTTTTAAAATTCAATTCTTAGAGGCTATATCATATTATTATTCATAACAGTAAGAGCAATGATTGGAAATTAAAACACTTAGAACCAAATAGCTTCATTGGATAATTTCTTTTATGATCAATCTGTTATGTATAAAAATATTTCGCACTTGTATTTGTAGATTATAATTGCATTTTTTAAAAGTTTACTTCATTAAAATGCAAGTAATTTAATTCAAAATTGTACATTTATAGATATTTAATAATTTTTTTATATATCATTTTAAAAATTTTGTATAGCATTATACATTAGATAATCATATTTTAATACCATATATAGACACTGAATATTCATTTTTAACTAGTATTGCATTAAAATAAATATATGCATCTTTCACATTGAAAAGACATATTTGTTATATAATACAAAAAAAAAAGTGTTAGACTTTTGAATTAGACGAATCTAATTTTGAAATATCATTTCATCAGTTTCAGCAATATTTTAAATAAATTTCTAATCGTTAAAAATATTAAAGCATATACTTTGATATCTTATGCAGAAATTATTTCAAATTATTATTATTACTAGTATAAGTACAATGGTAGTTAGTATAAGAAACTTAAATTCCAATTTATAAATTGTAAGGAAAAAGAACCCCCTTCAGGATAAAAAAGGCAATTTTATTATTTTTTGGGAATTTGTTTTTACTAGTAGTTTAGATAATTATTGCTGACAATTTTCAACTGTTTTTCTCATTATATTATACATTTCTTACAAAATTATCTCAGTGTATCGTTTTTTATCTAAACGAATAGATTTAAATCCATATGTAAGATATATGAAACATTTATCTCTCTTTATTTGAATGCGTCCTGAAGAGTTCCGTATCAAGATGTCATCCATCTTCATCAGAAAAGTTACAGACTGTTTTTTGTTTGATTTTGGTTAACTTTCACGTGCACCTTGCATGTATTTTCCATTCTTTTCTGAGGCAGAGATAAATTTTTACTGTGAAAATACGGCAAATATGCTTTCATTTTTTTCAAAACTTACTCTCATGTTACAGCCCTCCAAGTACAATTACCTGACAAGTAGAAAGAAAGAAAATGGAAAAATATCAGTGACAAAGAATTAGAATTACTTACAATGACAACTATTCTCGATAAATAAATTGCTGTTGAGGTGGCTCTTTGTTTACTTCGCAATAAAAAGCAACACAATTGCTATTGGAGACAGACCTCTTAATTTTGAACCTCAGTTAAGTAACGAGGACGAAACCTGAGCTGGCACCTGTTTCTCTAGAACTCCACACTCTGCCAATAGGTGACTTAGGACCTGGACAAATTTAGCGTACATCAGTTCCTTTAAGCAGCAGTATTTTACATACATCATGCTCAAATTCAGGAATCCTGCTGGTCGCGATGCAGCAACAGTCCACAAAAATACAAACACTTTTCTTTTCCCATTAAATAGCAAATGAAGCAATGTATGTAAAATTTTAATATGGTGAAATAAGGAATATATTTTGTTACATATTACACAAAATGAAACGTATAATTCAGTATCATTTAACTTTATAAAAACATTTAATGTTTTTTTTTTTCCCATTCTATGGTTAGAATGAATTTTTGTTGATATTTATACAACTTTGTAACGATGAAAATGTATAATTATAAAGAATGTGGTAATTAATTTTTATCATTGAAGTTCAATTAATATCAATGTGGTCATTTTATGAAATATGCATAATTGTTTTGTTGATCTGCAGTTCTTTCCAAAAAGAAAAAATAATAATCACTTAATAATTGACAGCTATCAAATTCCACGGTAATTATTGATCTAATTTCAACCGATTACATGTTGTTTATAATTCAAAATAACAAAAGAAAATGACTTTATTTATAATTGCATATTCCTCAAAATTGATATGCTATTCAAAACGAATTGTGAAACAAATGAAGTACCTAAAAATCTAATGAAAATAATAAATTGCTTGATTTGTTATATATATATATATATATGTCCAACTTAATTTTCTTTTATAATTTTTATCTTTGTTTCTACACCATTATTTTTGGTAAAACGTTTCAACTCAAACATTTTTTGCAGACTCGTTATGAGTAGAATAGAAGATCGAATATCATATTTTGATCACGAACCCTTTTCTATCGTGATGAGAGATTTTTTTTAAAGCGATGTTTTCGATCATTTTACTTTTGTCCTTTCGCTTCAGAGAACAATGCCCCATAATTTTTTTGCTCTATATTGAATTTTTTTTTTCTTTTCGTTACACTTAATCTTTTCTGCTTCAGCTAATTTTAACTTTTTTTTTCTTTTTTCTTTTATTTCAGAAGAAAAAGCATCAAATAAAGGAATTTGAAATTGAATGGAATTTATAAAAAATCAGATAAGAAAGAATTAAATTGTTACATAGATTAAAAAAAAACGTTCTTTATATAACAATGAATGACTTCCTACGTTGCTCATGCAAATGTGACTAAAATTAGTCATTTGGGTAAAAGCAAACTAATAAGCAATGTATTTAAAATACATTATTTAATTATGTATTATTTATAATGTTGTTACATTAATAAAAATCGAATTGTAATGGTGGAAAATAAGTGCTTCCCTTAACACTTTATTAATTCTAATTTCATGTAGATAAATTTCAAAACAATTCGATGATTCTAATTGAAAAAAAAGAATTATCATAGATTAATTATTTAAATCAAGTAACACAATTAATTAAATAAGGTAATATGATTTTTATTAAGAACTAAATTTTTAATGAATGTTACTTTAAAATTAGCTTACATTTTAAAATATTGTGAAGTTCTGCTTCAATGCTTCGGAATTATGAGGTAATAATTCCGAAGCTATACATTTCTATAGCTTCGGAAGTTACCGAATGCTATAGCAATGTATCACACCTTTCATGAAAGAGAAAAAAAAAGAAACATTTTTTGCCGGTTTTGTACCAAACAATATGTAACTTTTCCCACTTTTAAAACATGAAAAAAGTAGAAAAATGTATAATATTTTGACAAATAATAACTATCAAATGTAAGTATGATACAAAAAAGGCCAAGCCTATTACAGCATATTTATAAAATATGTGCGTTTCACATATCATAAAGTTCTTTCGACTGACATTTCTTGCAATTAAAAGAAATATTCAATTTTGTAATTATGATTGAACATTGCAGAATCTTAAAATAAGTTATACTTGAATAGAATAATTAATTATCTACCGAATCATTGCGGAATGTTAGGAAAAAGGAAAAAAAAATTGGATCACTTGGATTTAAGTAATATATTATAAAGCATAAGAGAACAGTTTTTACAAGATATATCTGAAAATTGAACTCCATTTTGATTAGATTCAAATGAATTTTGGAATGTAGTTTGTTTTACCCATTTTTAACATAATTTTGCACACCCTGTTATAAATATTTGTTTCAAAAATTATATTCCTTCACATCATAACTTAGTTCCCTTCATACTGTTAACATTCATGCTCATTTTAACCAGATTTGATCATAATTGTGAAAGGTACAAAGTATGAACTGCTTTTTAGACGATACTTTAGTATTTACACTAAGTGACAATGAAAATACACCTAGAAGGAGTGGCAAGAAAATGATGAAACTGGGCAGAAAGAGATATCATCGAATTATATGATTTTTATTTCAAAATAATATGCATAATGCAAAGCGAGAACAACGTCGTCTCAGGAGGTTGTAGGTTCATAGTGAACGGCGTTATAAAAAGCAACTCGTCTAGATAGAGTCAATAAGAGTAGAGTTAGTGTCTTCAGGATTGACTCTCCTCTCCCTCTCCAAACCATTAGCCATAATTTTTCTTCTGAACTTAGTAGTAGCAGGTTCTGCAAATTGCTTCCTATCACATTCCGAACGTTTTCAATTGGTGACAGATCAAGAGATAACAGTGGTAGGGAAGCATCTGTATATCTTGCAGAACACGTTGGCTGATGCAAGAGGTGCGTGGCCTGTCGTTATCCTGATCGTCCTGATAAAGGATATTGAGAACTCCCTGAAGGTAGGGGAACTTCACAATCCACATCACATCATACATGTATCGTTGGGATGTCATAGTGCCTGAATACGAATTAGAGGTGACCTGGAATCGTACGGAATTGCGTTCTAAACAATAATACAGCGTTGTCGTGAGGTGAGGCGTTCCACAATTGCTGCCGGATTGGATATGTCTCCATGTTGACTCCACACTCCTGAGCAGCACCTATAATTGGTGGAACAAAAGCATAACTCATCTGAGAATATGATCATGCATCATTTCGTCGTGCATATCGCTCAAGCCGAGCATTATTGCCGATGTTGGCATCTGTGTTGTGAGGTTTACTGTAATATTCTAAATGGACGTTGTGAGTGGAAGCCACTAGCAAACAATCGATGGTAAAAGGTTCTGGTCGATATCGAAACACACATGGTCTCTTGAACATGCTGCATAAGTTCAGTAGAAATTTCTTCCGGGTACGTCACAGCTTGTCGGTGGAAGCGTCTATCCAAGCGTGCTGTAATCAATCTGAATACATCACATCTCACAAACTTGCCGCATTTCCTTGTTCGATTTATTTACATTGTAGCTGGTGCAATGTCGACGTGTCCAGGTGTGTGTCAGATGAGAATTTTAGAGTGTACAAAAGTCCTTTCTTAGTCCTATCAACACACGACTTGTAAAATCATATGTCTGTCTGACATTTTTTGCTATTACACGCTTCCTCTAAGACAAGACAAAATTTTCTACAATGTTTTGCCAAGCAGAAAGAATAGTATCAAAATTAAACGTTGTGCAGGTTCCTTCTCTTATAACTTCTTCAATGTCCACCTGAGAGCTATGCGTATTGCATCATTCGCTTATCTTGGTAACGTGCGTCTACCATCAAATTTTAACATGAAAGATTAGTTTAAATATTTTCCGCATCATTATGTTTGAAACTCCACAAAAATAATCACGGTGTACTTATTGGTGAGCAAAATTTATATATATATATATATATATATATATATATATAAATAAATACATTTTGCCCAATGGCTGTACCTTAAAATCAGTTTATTACGCTGTAACACATGGATCAATAAGTTCCAAGACTAACCCAGAGATGGCGCTCGTAGTAAACCAGTAACCAGGTCTTTCTAGAGTACTAATCTTTCCTTGAAACGTGTCAAAATTTTAAGTCGATCGGACCAGAAACAGCTGAGATATCGAGGTTGGAGTAGAGTCGTTTTGTGGTTTGTTTAAAAAATGGAAAAAACCGAGTTTCGTGTTCTGATAAAACATTGTTTTTTAATGGGTAAAAACACCGTGCAAGCGAAACAAAGGATTGAAAAATGTTACCCGGACTCTTGTCCATCAAAAGCAACGATTTGTCGGTGGTTTGCCGAGTTTAAACGTGGTCGTACCGACACAAATGAAGCGGAACGCTCGGGTAGACCTGTGGAAGCCGTTACACCGGAAAATGTGAGTGAAGTGACAAAAATTATAATGAAAGATCGTAAAGTGAAGCTCCGTGAGATTGCTGAGATGACACAGATATCATATGGAAGTATATTTACTATCCTTCATGAAAAATTGAGCATGAAAAAAGGTTTTTTCCAAGTGGGTGCCGCGATTGTTTTCAATGGAACAAAAACAGCAACGAGTCGATGATTCAGAAAGCTGTTTATCGCTATTTACTCAAAACAAAAAAAGATTTCTTGCGTCGTTACGTGACCATGGACGAAACATGGATACATCACTACACTCCAGAGTCGAAGCGGCAGTCATCTGAGTGGCGCACAGCTGGCGAAAGCCGTCCGAAGCGTCCGAAAACGCAGCAGTCAGCTGGCAAAGTCATGGCGTCAGTTTTATGGGATACGCATGGCGTGATTTTCATTGACTACCTCGAAAAAGGTAAATCGATCAACAGTAATTATTATATTGACTTGCTGGTGCGTTTGAAGGAGGAAATCGCAAAAAAACGACCGCACAGTCTGTGATTGATCCATGTGTTATATTAGTAAGCGATTCGACATTTTACTTATAAATGTTCCGGATAAGGCAAAACCGAGGTAGCATAACTTGAACAAATTAATGGCCCATCGCAGAAAACAGCAATTTTGAAGATCAACATCATAATAAGTTATAGAACAACCTGCAAAAGCAGTTAAACCCCTTTTAATAATATTCAGCTCCCCAGTCTTTTAGATAGCAGAACGAATAAATCTTTAAAGTAATACTTCGCACGGACTAGGACAATTACCGACTATCCCGGGCAGATTCAGGTCACTTCTCGGCAGATTTCTTCGGTCATGCTACTGATAGATTTAAAGGTAGATCACCCAATTCAGACAGATTCTCTCAGACTTCATCTCTCTTCTTGTCCTCAGGGAAATTTCGGGATAATCCAAAACTTTTCTCCTTTTAGAGATTACGTTAAAGATCCAGCGTTTTCGATGGCCTTCGTTTTGACGCCAAAACCACCGTTTCATGCTAAGTCACAAAAATGGTAGCCAAATTCGTCGCTAAGTTTGGAAGACATTCCTGCTTATTCTTGCATTTTCAATGTCCCACAGTGAGTTATTTCTTTTGCAATATTATGGAAACTAATATTTGTAAACGGATTTTGTAACATGTAAAAATACTTTTTAAGTATCTTGTAAATGCCAAACCTGAAACTCAATCAGGTGACTGGAATTGAGAGGGTAAATATACGGTTTACCATAAATTGAGGAAAAATATAAGAATTAGCGGTAACTCACTCAAAACAAATCAATCTCATCGGAATTTTAATATGTTGGTAAGTAAAAGTAGCTGAACTATATTACATTATACAAAATAGTGACGCTATAGTCGAAATACGTTATTTACTAGGAACCTGGATGTCTCAGAGCAAGGCGGCAGTTATCGCTGCGTGTCTGAGATTAGAAATCTGGTACAGCGAAGTTATAACAGCCAAATAAGAACATGCTCTACCACGGGAGCCGATGACCGATACCTGTCATTATGCGCACGAAGTAATAGAACTTCAACTCCGGCTTAACTTAGATCCTCCCTCGCTGCAAGCTCCGGACTGTTGGTATCATGATCAACAGCGCGTAGGCTTTATGAACATGGTCTTTATGCAAGGCGAACAGCCATTTGCGTCCCGCTCACGTCATACCATAGGCGGCAACGTTTGTAATGGGCACGTCAACATGTCCACTGGACGCTTGATCAATGAAGGGCCGTTCTACTCACGCATGAGTTCAGTATAAGAGTCCAAAGCGATAGTAGGCATATTTTTATTTAGAAAGAACCTTTTGATCGTTTTCATCCATCACACGTCTGTGAAAGATTGGGTAGTGTGTGTGTTTGGGATGATATCTCATTAGGTGGACAGATATACTCCCATGTATTTTCCCGTGGGAATGTTAAAGCTCACACCTATAGAGATGACATCCTGGATACTTATGTACGTCCCTATGCCGGGACAATAAGTGAGAAACTTTCGTGCTATAGGATGATAACAAGACCACACAGGGCTGAGCAGGAAATAATGCAGCGCATGCAGTGGTCAGCTCTATCATCGACCTTAACCTTATCGAGCATGTTTGGGACCTTTAGGACGAGGTGTAGCTGCTCTTCCCCCACCTAGGACCCTAGGCACATTTAAAACTGCTTCGGTAGAATAATGGCTCGCACCTATTACACAATTAACTCGTTCACTCCCAGCGTACCATATTTGACACGCTCGTATCTGCTTTCCTGTACTCAGCGTATATTAGATGCGCTCGCGTTTGCTCTTCTGTGCCCAGCGTTTCACATTAGATACGCTTGATCAGAACATTTTATTTGATTTTTTTAATGTTACTATATGGCGTTAAGATACTACGAAATCTATATAGATAGGTTATTTGGAGTGTTGATCTTGGTGATATGGGGTTAGATATCACTTCTGGCTATCAGGAGAGGGGGGGGGTAATTGTTATAAGCACGTGTTGTGGCGTGGATCTTTAAATGTAATGACATGATTTAAAGAGTGCTCTTGCTTTCGGCTTGCTTTTTCTTTCTTACTTTCTTCTTAAAGTTCGAATGAGAATCTATGGATGTTTATGGGGGAGGGGTTAAGGGTTTTAGTAGCAGATGCTCCCAGCTGTTCGTTTCATTCAGTCGGTTTTTCTTTGTAGTGACAGTCATGACGAAAAGAAAGTATATAACTGATACTATAATTTGCGAATTAATGAATGAATCTGGCAGTGATGTTAGCAAAAATAATCCTACTCTGTATAATTAATAAAGAAAAGCATTAAATTAAGAAAAGGACGAAGAGGATGTACCATTTGCTCAAAATCTTGTGTGAAGCGTCAAAAGTTGACAAAATATGTGTTTAAGACGTGTGATGTTGGACTATGCGCTGGGGAATTTTTTTTTATAAAAAAACCATACAGCAAAATGAGATACATTTTTATATTTTAATATTCCATGTAATGGTACATCATTACACTATGAAATTTATGTAACAAATGTAAGTATACTTTGTATTTTCTTAAATGATATGATTTAAATGATGTAATTTTACGTTTAAAGCATACAATTTCCGATTAAATCTTTTTTTTTTCTTTCGTATATATTAAGTTTAAGGCATTTTAAATAATATATGTAAAAACCAAAATATTCTAATGAATAGCTGATTTTAGCGAATTTTTTTTCGCAAATTAGGCTTAATATCTAAAATCGTCTGGGCACAGCGTGACACTCCGCGGTAAGAAGCCGCGGGCCCAAGAGAAGCACTACTTTTTTCTCCCTCCGGTAGCAAAAGTGTTAATAGACCGCATAATTGAGAACATCACACATTACTGCATATGTTGTATTGCTTCTCGGGGTATCATATTCCATATTACAGGTACTTTTGGTATTCCAAACTGATACATCTAATTTGTTGATTGTATACATATGCTAATATCTATAACACGATAGTTGTCTGGTGATTTCTTTTTATGCTATTTTATACCTTTCTATGTATTGTATAATGTGTATAAATTTTATTACATTTTACTCATAACTGTTGGAGTTATAATAAATTCATTGATTTCAGAATCATTTTGAAGGCATGGCGAGAGATTTGGGGACTTTGGCGACTGATCGGAGATTCTAGAGAGGTCTGGAATTTAGGCTGGGAAGAAATTTATGGATTTTTCCCGAATTTCCTCTTTGACGTCATATCTGTCCGGAGTTTGTATAAATATGCCCAACGCCAGAGAGAGGGGAGTCTATCTTTGAACCTAAATCGAGAAGTTGAATAGAAGATTTGGATATTTGGATCAGTAAAACTGCCGAGGAATTGATGATAATGTAGCCAAGTGAATTTGTGAAGCTGCTGTTATCTGTCTTGGAAGAGCAGAATATTACTGCGAAAGTCCACAGTGCGAACTAGTAAGCTGGTGAGCTGAACATTGCTGATATAACTGTGGCTGTCACTACAAGTTCTTGTATCTGTGTCACCTACCTGTAAAATTCTGTGTAAGTGTTTGTGTTGTTATCGTCCAATCTCTGCAACCTGTGTGTTCTCCTGATGATGTGTGAATGAAGCTTATTGGTCATTATCCACCGAGTTGGGGTTGAATTTACTTTGTCTAAAACAATTTCGAGAAAATCAACTAATGGTTCTATTTCAGAATCGATTTAGCTTATGAAGTTGGCTTTAAATACGCTCAAAAAGTGTAACTAGAAAACATATATTTTTATACGAGGAAATAATGTGTTTGTAGAATACATAATGAGAAATCCGTTTTGAAAAATAAAGATCATATTTTTTTATTTTTATTTTTATGATTTGTCAAGTCATTCATTAGAAAGAATAATCACGAGGGATAAACTTGAAATAGTAAATCAAATACATTATCAACTAGAATTTTTAGCATGGAAGGTGCTTGATATGTTTTAAAAGTAAAAACTCTTTCTTTATATTTCCTCAACATAAAGGAAATAATTTAGAATTGGTGAAAGCAAGAGTAATATCATTTAAATATTTTATTGAATTATATAGTTACAACTATCTGCTTATATTTCAAATGAGACACAATTTGTTTATCAATGAATATTACAAGGAAAGAATTCGCAAAGTTTTAATGTTATTTATATTGAAGCCATTTTCATTCATGTATGAATTTGCATACAATAATAATATATTTATGTACAATCGAACCTTCTGAATTAAAATTTCTCCCTCATCCACTTGCAAAAGATGTGCATTCATTTCCCGTAAACTATTTAAAAAAAAAAAAAAAAAAGCGCATAAACATCTAAATGTGATTATCACAATGCAGACAAAAATATATCACCGCTTAAAATTTTTTAAAAGAGTATAATTTATAACAATTTATACTATTTTGCTAAATATAATTTATTAATGGTTAAGTAACAGATCAATTGAAAAGTCACCGGCCTACCATAGTAAAACACATTTTTTTTGGCAAAATTAGTTTTTTTATTCAACATAATTCCATCAAGGTGATACACTGTTTATAGCAACCCTCCAACTTTTCGATACCATTTTTGTAGTACAATTTGTCCTTTGCTTAAAAATAGGCCTCAATTTTGGCAATCACCTCTTCATTCGACGAAAATTTCTTCCAAGCGAGCATGCTTTTGAGATCTGAGAACAGGAAATAGTCGCTGGGGGCCAGATCTGGAAAATACGGTGAATGAGGAAGCAAATCGAAGCCCAATTCATGGATTTTTGCCATCGTTTTCACTGACTTGTGACACGGTGCATTGTCTTAGTGAAGCAGCACTTTCTTTTTCTTCAAATGCGGTACTTTTCGGCAATTTCATCCTTCTAACGGTCCAACAACGCTATGTAATAGTCGCTGTTCATGATCCTTCCTTTTTCAAGGTAGTCAATGGAAATTATTCCATGCGCATCCCAAAATACAGACGCCATAACCTTGCCAGCCGACTGTTGCGTTTTCCCACGCTTTGGAGCGGGTTCATCGTGTGCAGTCCACTCGGATGACTGTCGATTGGACTTCGGAGTGAAATGATGGAGCAATGTTTCATCCATTGTCACGTATCGACGCAAAAACTAGGGTTTATTACGCTTGATCATCTTCAAACACTACTCCGAATCATCAACTCGTCGTTGTTTTTGGTCAAAAGTGAGCTCGCGCGGCACCCACTTTGCACAGAGCTTTCTCATACCCAAATATTCGTGAATGATATGATGTACACATTCAGTGGATATCTGTAGAGTGTCTGCTATTTCATTCAATTTCAATTTACGATCATTCAAAATCATTTTGTGGAATTTCTTAATATTTTCGTTGTTAACAACCTCTTTTAGGCGTCCACTGCGTTCACCGTCTTCGGTGCTCATTTCACCACGTCTAAACTTAGCTTATCAATCCTTGATGGTTGAGTTTCCTGGAGCAGTGTCCGGAAACTCGGCATCAAGCCAAGTGTTTGCTTCAACTGTATTTTTTCCCTTCAAAAAGCAATATTTTATCAACATGCGAAATTCCTTTATATCCATTTTTTCACAACAAAAGTTGCTTCACTCAAAATGCTATAATTCACACACTAATGATCCTACAGCTTTCAAATTTATACACGCATCTTTTGAGGGTTAGGGGTAATTAAAAACATATGGATTTAATTATTGTAGTGCCGAGGACTTTTCAATTGACTTGTTAGTGTAATAAAAAGAACCTAAGAATAAAGAGTAAAATATCAAGATTACAAACCTTTTTAGGTTGATGCAATTTTAGAAAAATAAAAATGTATATGTTCCTTGCATTACGTAAAAACACAGGACAGAGATAAAGAAGAGAAGTAAAGAGAAAAGAACATAAAGAGATTTTACTATTTACTATTAAAAACAATTAGTTGAAGTCATTTCGAAATCGTAAAAATTCAATCATATATATATATAACACCTGATAAAAATTTAAATACATTATTTTTCTTCAGAATACTTTTGCTATTTTACAATTTATTAATTATTACACCTTTATATTTCCGATATTTATCTATTCATTTTTCATTTAATTTACATTATTTTATATCTAAATTTATATTTCTTATTTTATAGTTAAAATTTATTATTGTATGCCCTTACACTTTTTTTGTTGGAATTTCTAAGTGTCAATTTTTTATGAGTTGATTTATGCCTTCCTTCTTATTGGCTCAGTTTTGATGTTTTGATTATTGTTGTGATATGAGTTTTTGAAAAAAATCCTAGTTTATTCATAATTTAAAGTTTTGTAATTCAAATACATATTAACTTCAAATTACATTCACCATATATATATATATAAAAGTTAAAGCAATTAACTAATTTTTAAAAAACATAAAAGTAAGAGAGCAATTAAAATCCAAAATAAACAAAAAAAAAAAACTCATTTATAGAGCTACGTAAAATAGATGAATAAAAATTGAATGAAACTTGAAACTAAATGAATAATTTGAATACCCCCCCCCAAAAAAAAAAAAACCAAAACATGAATATTCAGACTGGGGACTGAATTGTAGGGTTAAACTATTTCTATAGTTCCAACCCTCCCCCAATGCATCTTGTTGGGTAAAAATGGATTACTCCAATATTCAATTTGTATTTTAAAGAAAAGAAACAAGAAACGAAAAAGAAAAAAATGAAAGGCGAGAAATCTCAATTACTAATTACTTTCAAAAACAATATTTTTTCAATTAAATAAAATAATATTCTTTTCCTAAAATCTTTCTAATTAAAATTTTTAATTAAATTCCATCTATTAAATTATTCAATTAAAATTATGCAATTTAAAATCAATGCATATATTACACCTATATATATAATACCTATCTACATATATATATATATATATATATATATATATATACATGTATTGAACTTCTTTCAACATCTTGTGATTTTTGAGTGCTCTAAATAATTATGTATTGAAAATGATGTTTAGTTGCTAATGAAATAATTACTATTTAATTCCATAAATATCCTTCAATAAATGTTCATTTAATTAATTTCAAATACGTTTCAATAACTACTGAATAATACAGATGACTGTTTATAGTAATGAATGACAGAAAGTTATGCTTAAGCAAAACAATAGTTCAGAGTAGTATTTTGAATTAATTGAAATTTGCTTTAAATTGTAAGGGAAATTGAAAAAGAATATTGTGCTTTCCTTAAGTAAATGTCGGTATAGATTTAAAAAAAAATGATGAAATAACTGAAATCTGAGAATATTTTATTAAAAATAGAATGGAAATAAAAATATAAATTTAAAATCTTGAATAGAAATATTTGATATTATCTGGATGGCATTAGTAATATTGTAAAATTTATTCTTTCATTTGTAAATATAAATATCTTGTACAGGATATACTTATTAATTGAGAAGATTTATAAGTCATCATTTGATATTTGTGTTAGCTATAAATAAAGGAAATTATATAACAAGAAATTATTTTGATTATTAAATTAAATAGAAAGTTATTTACATTTATTAGTTATTACATAGAACTGTAAAATAAGGAAAGGAGTTATCCTGAAATTCTGTAAGTATAAAGCAGCGACTGGATATTTTTTTTTTATTTTAATTATTCAATCAATTTCTAGGGGACTGAATTTACATGTGAAATGTGTACTGGTTAAATATATCAAACATCTGTACTAGCTAAAATTAGTATATTTAATGTGAAACGTACAATTGAAAAATCGTTGCTTTTAGAAATTGAGATGATGTTAATTGAATTAACATTTTGTAAATTTTTGAATGAAAATTTAAACTTCATTCTACTACACCTATGTAACTGTTTTTTTCTTCAAAATTCTTAAACTTTTAATTTTGTGCAAATAAAAGATAAATATTTCAAAATATCATAGTTCGAGTGCATTTAAAATGTTTTGACGTATGAGTCTTTGAAATATAGTGCTAGAATGTGTACCTTCAATAGAATCTGAAAATTTTAAAACATGTGAATAAATGCATATTTTTTTTTTTTTTTTTTTTTTGTTCTTAAATGAAATTTTACAAAGCAAACGAAGTCTGAAATAGAGTATCCCTAACTAGAAAATAAGTTACGAAAGCATAAAAAAAAAAAAAAGAAAGAAACAATTAAAATACATTTTTTTAGCTTACAAGGAAGCGTTTTCCGAATACTTGATAACAAACAATATTTAACTTCGCAGGCAGTAAATGGGCTGTTTACTTAAATATATATAAATATTGGAACTTATTGTAGTTAAAGAAATAGCGTGATCATTGAAATACGAAGTCAGATAATCAATAATCTAAAGCTAGTAAGGTAGTAGACAAAGAAAAAGTCTGCATATATTTCAAAACTTACTGATATTGAACTGTTTATTTTTATTTTTTTCTTCATTATAACTTAGAAAACTTGCACTGATTTCCTTTCTTTCAGCACTAGATGGCAGCACAGGAATCTGTACAAATTGGAAAAAAAATCGTCTAATGTCTAAAAGTCTAGATAGTGACCGGCGCTTTCGTAATTGCGAGGAAGTGCTCCAAGAACATTCGATATGTTCAGTGTTGTATGATAATTACACCAGCTGCTATACAAAGTGGAATGTATTCATCAATCGAAGATTTTTGAAATACCCAATTGACGTCGGGTTCATTGTTTTAGTTTAGGCAAAATAAAAATAAAAAATTATCTGCAACTAACCTGAAGGATTTTTTTATAAAAATATTTTGGCATTTACAAAAAAATAGAAAAGCAGACTCGAGGGGGTGTAAATTAATAACTAGACAATCAAAATTTCCTCCTAACAATTTTGGGAAAGCAAGTGAATTTTTTTCAAAATGTAATTATTGTATTATAATTATTGAATTTTAAATAATAAATTCATTCAAGTTTGTAAAATTGTAAGAAGAAAATCAGACTCTTCAAGTTAGAAATTAATGAAAAATTGTTACGCATTTACTATTGATAAATTTTGCGATGTTTTAACAAGAAATAATATATATATATATATATATATATATATATACATATGAATCATTTATTTAAATTATTTTCTTCAAAACAGTTAAACATGATCTTATTATTTTAATTACATGTCAAATAATACGTATTTTCGAAATATCCAAATTTTGAAACGATTTAATTTTCTTTCATTCTTGAATTACATATTGTGTATATTTACATAAAATCTAATTAGTTAACTCTAATTTACAAGTGAATGTTGATTGTGACAAAAGTGAATGTGTGACAAAATGAATGTGTGATTCAAGTTCTGAAGTGGTTTTCCAAAGGAAGTGATAAGGATTTATGGAATTATATCCATTATCGTAATTCAAATGGTAATTGAAATAATTTCATAATATTCAACATGGTACAGTCTATATGTAAAATATTTTATACATCACTTCCATAATTTTACATAAATCAATGTTCAGATTATAATTTTATCTTACTTATAAGTTTCAGATCCTAACTCCGAATAACATACTGTTGTAAATTTACTTTTACACAATGCAACCAAATCTTTCGATAATGCAATTATCGAAAATTTAGAATAGCATCATATCAGCTAATTAGTTATTATCCTTTTCCTTAGAAGCAATGATCAATAAATGTGATTTTTAAAAATAATTAGTGATAAAAGAAAATAATAATTAATAATTGGAGGAAATAAATTTAATCTCAAACAATTCAAGAAATACTTAGCTCAGCAATCAAACTAAGTTTTCTTGAACTAATATTTTTTTAAGATCTTTTACTTTACCTTCTAAAGCATTAGTTTCCGGTAAAGTTTCAGTTAATGGCTTTGCTTTTTATCTGGAATAAAATTCTGAGTATCATATTTTGATCACGAAATCTCCTTCAAACGTGATGACTGTTTTCTTTTGATAAAAGAAATTGTATTGATTCTTCTACTTTTATATCACCTATACTCTTCGTTCCATCCACAAAATGCTAACTATTAACTATAGACTAATGCTATTAACTATGGATTCGGTCATCTTACTCCATTAATATTTTCCAGTAATGTATTTGGTAATGGGTAGTTTCATAAGCATATTCTTTATTGCATTCTAAAAAAAGTTTAATTCATAACTTGATTGAGAACGACATTTTTAATGAAGAATTTTTTTTATTTCATGCTTGTTAGTCCAAGAAAATATTTATATTATTAAAACTTGAAAATAATTTAAGTGTTTTAAAATACAGTTAATATTAACCAAATTACTATGCAAATTTTTTGGGAACTTATCATACAAAAATATTTCCATTAATTAACAGTAAAGTAACTGAACAAGAATAGCTTTAATAGATTAACCCTAAATATATTTAACTGCACTTCTAAATTTTTAAAAGTGAAAAAACAAGGAATTAAAACGTCTTTCTCGATAATATTTGTATGCTATAGAAATTGGAACAAAATTTACAAAAATACACTTAGCACAGTTACTCATACTACTCTATTTTTATACCTAAATTAAAAGCAATATGACTTCCAGAATGTATTCACTGACATTCACAAAACCCATCAAATGTAACTGGAAGTTCCTCTTTGGGTCATGAAGTGATCTATGCATATTTTGTTCATTGTCTAATTTCCATTATTCCAGTATAATATAATATTGTTATTCACATTTTTGATTAAAGATGTCTATGTTCATAAACTGATCAATATTATTATCTTTTGAACCGAACATAGTAAACTTTGAAACAAAACTGTTGAGGACTTGACTTATACTTGCTTTATGGAAGATGTTACTTTATTTTGAAATAAAAATATGCAAATGCTCTAAAATACATACATAAATATTTTTAAAAAATTATAACAATTTAATTATAAATATTAAAAAAAATTAATTAAACATATAGTAAGAAATATAAGAAGAACATTAGAGTGAAAAAAGAGATTATTTATATTTTAATGTATACAAAGCAATATCATGTCAAAACATCATTAACAAGCGTAAAATAAAATATTATTTATTACTGAAGAAAATATGTTATACATGTAAATAATTAAGAAATTAAAACCAATAATTTAAAAAAAATACAAAACTCAATACATCATAATCTTTCTAAGACTTGCAAAGCATACGTCAAGAGAAAAGATTTTAGAAATGATTTAAAAAATAAATATTATGTAAGTAGAATAATGTAATCTGTTTTAAAAAGAGAGAGAGAGAGAGAGAGAAAGAAATAGTGAATATCTAACATTTTTTTTTCTTTTTTTTAAATTTGTTTTTCTGTTTAACGCATTTTGGATTATTTACCGTCCAATCAAATTCTTCTAAAAAATATCGACAACCTTCGTATTACAGAATCACATGTGTTATAGTAGTATCCCTAGCAGCTTTTATTTTTTGAATTAACAAAATTACAGGAATTCCATGTTTTTCTCCGGTATAAAAGCCATCACAAACTGTTAACATATCTCTATCAATATATATATATATATATATATATATATATATATATATATATATATA
>BMAW01015349.1:132883-149194 GCA_019974015.1 Nephila pilipes | reverse complement strand
ATATATATATATATATATATATATATATATATATATATATATATATATATATATATATATATTCTGTCTGCCTCTTTTCATGTCTCGACTAAATCTTCTAGATGCCGATGAGTAGTTTCAAATTGCTGCCAGAGTCTATGACTCACAAAAAGACTCGAATTTAGCCATCTGCTCACCTGATGGTTTGACTTGCCTTTAGGCTTCAAAAAGCTCCCCTTCGCGGTTCTGGCAAATAATGCCTCTCGGTCATTGCAGTGACTTGGTTTTCTCAGATTTCCTATCTGATCATCATAGCCCTATTGACAGTCTTATTCGCTAGAATGTATTTTTTTGCACTTTAAAAATAGCGCATTTATATCAGCATCATTAATTTATATATATATATATCTGTTTTATTCAGAACATTTTATTTAACAAAATATTCAAACTTAATAGGGGTCGATTTATTTTTTAAAGTATTATCACTATTTTTGAGATTTCTCCGTAATTTTCGGAAACCAATATATTTAGTAGAATGGGTTTCTCAAAAGTAATAATAATTATGCCAACTGTTTCAAATATATAGAATCTAAACGTGAACGACAAATTCAATAACTACCTTACATGCTATTAGAATTCTTGAAAAAATATTTTTTGCATGAACTGATTAACTTATTTAACAACGTTTGATATTCAACCGGTAGATAATCCAGTGTAAGCCCTGTAGAACTTTACTAAGACAAAGTGACACATTAAAGTCATATTGACAAAATGATGAAATAGAAAATTCTGATTACTGATTCTGATTTAGTTAAAGAAGCAGGAAGAGTTTTTGTTGAACTTGCACTAGGTTGTAGAAAGTTGAATAATATGACCAAAGCGCAATATTACATATCAACAAAATACATATCTGTTGCAAATTTAACAAAAGGATAATGGCGAATATTACCAACATGTGATACTCAAAAGTAATCAATTTTTTTGCGAGTCTGAAAACTTTTAGAGTTTTATGCATGCTATTTAGACCTAAATATAAATGGAATTTATTCAGTAAAATGATGGATGCTCCTCTTCATTTATGTGTGCTTTTTGTAGTCTCTTACTTAGATGTTGTTGAAATTTATTCGAAAAATTTCTTAATCCTCTGGATGTTGGCTTAACTGTACAACCTATGCAGTGTAAATTTTCTTAGACAGAGTCGAATACGTACAAAACATTATAAGCCACAGTAGTGGAATATCTAATGAAGGGAAAGTGAAAACTGTCCATGATATCCCAGTGCCAACAGCAAAATTCAATAGAGAGAATTCTTAGAACTAATTGGAGATTATAAGTAAATTTCCCTACATTCTCATGTTATTTACCCTTCAAATAGAATATTTGAAAGGAAAATTAAGAAAAAAACATATAAAATGAACAGAATATTACAACAAAGCTTTTGAAGATCTATTGGAAAAATTGTATCAACAACCTAT
Organism: Nephila pilipes; assembly: GCA_019974015.1. Taxonomy (NCBI): domain Eukaryota; kingdom Metazoa; phylum Arthropoda; class Arachnida; order Araneae; family Nephilidae; genus Nephila; species Nephila pilipes. Next base: position 147,740 of record BMAW01015349.1, on the reverse strand, counting down.
ATTACACGCACTTGTAAAGAGTCGACAAAATTAATTGAATAAGAACACTAAATTTTGGATGGTAACGGCTATTATCCATTTGTATGGCTCCAAAATAACTAGAGTACTAATCTGCAAATTATGTAATAGCAACTGGCATTACAGTTTTATAATTATACGGCCCTTCATCGGTGTGAAAAAATCACAAAATGCAGATGATTTAAATCGCCCTCCATGGCTTCATTACTGAAATATTTATTATTAGAAGCATTTAAATTATTTAGTTAATATACTCTGTTTAGTACATTTAAGTGTAGCATTTAATATATGCGTACAAAATTATAATGCGTTAAGAAGCGAATATTGCGTAAGTCGTGGAGAGAAAAAAAAGTTACAGATGCAAGAAGAAACAGATATCATTTTAATAAATTTTATTTTAAAATTTACTGATTAATAACATATTGGACGGAGAAGAGGGTTTTATATTTTGTGCGTAACTTCAAATTGTCGTAATATTTTTTTTTCGATCACTCCATCATACTGCACATTTATGACAAGGACGTGGTGTTTGAGTGAAATCTCCTGTGTCAATTTCTCCATCAGTTTCTTAGTTCTAAACTAGGAAGAGTATTGGTTTCATTTAAAGGATCTTTGTGACGAGTTGTTAGCAGCACCACATAATTTTATTTAAGAATATTTCGATGGTAAACAATAAAGGAGAGATATATGGAATTTTCTTTTAGATGTAAAAGAGACGTAACTTTAGTTCTTGTACATTTGTGAGTAGATTTATGTTGATCAAAGTATGTCGAAAATAATGTTATGTCCCGACTAAAACATCATACTTCTTCGTATGATGACAGTAATACACAGTACAGACCTTAAAATTTGGAGGTAAAATTATTTCTTACATGAAAATTGTGAGGTGCAAAATATTTCTTCATATCATTTGAGGACTCATAATCAGTTACACTATTTATTACAACACACATGAGCAAATTATATTTTTTCTTGTATAATGGAACGAATTTTTGATTGCTTAAAAATATATCCAAATTGCTGTATTCAGATTAATTAAACGTTACGACAATATCAATATTAGAAGGTTATGAAGATTTCCGCATAAAATAAAAATAAGTAGGAAGAAACATATTTATGAAGAGTGACTTATTAAAAATGCTGGGAAATAAGAAACGTATTACTAAACTCAATTAAGAATTTCCACTATGTTACTACATGTAATCTAGAAGAATATGCCTTCATAAATGTATAAATAAATTAAATTATTTTATATATGATGCAAACAAACCAGTTAGCAAATATCGTGATAACTTTTTGTTTCAATATATTTCATAAAATGTATTGATTCTTCTTATTTATAATGGTTTCATTTATTTAATATTATTTTTTTAAAACAAAAATAAAAGACAATTCGAAACATAAGCAAATTGAATAATAATTAGTGTTAACTAGGATTCACAATTTCAAAAATATAATGTTTTTATTTGTTTTTGGAGATAATAGATGGAAGTTTCTAATATATGGTTTGAAGAGAATAGATAGACTATTTGAAAATAAATATATAATAATGCTTTTTATTAGAAAATGAAGTAATCTGCAGGGGCTGATAGCTGTATACATATTAAGAAATAATATGATTAATATGCTTCAATGATTAAATCTAAGATACTCGTATGGAATTAATCATTAATTATTGATTAAATTTTGTAATTTAATCCCAACTAAGGATTTGAAATAAGGTATTAAATTAGGTGTAGTTATAAAATAGTGTCAATGACCTCTCTCTCTTTGTTTACATATTTTGAGAGGAATTAAATAAAAAAATGAATTATTTGAAATTGAACATTTCTTAAAATAACTTTTTAAAAATATAATGCTTGTTATTCAAATGAATTTTTATAGTATTTTGAATACACACGAATTATTTGCATCTAGTTTAATCGGCAAGTTCTTGTTTGTTACACTTAAAATATATTTAATATCATTTATACCTACATAACATATATAGTACTAATTTATTAGTTAATAATATAGAACGTGAAAACTATGTTATTAACTTTCAAGTTAGCTATTTAACTTGAAAGTTATATATATATATATATATATATATATGTTTGTGTGTGTGTATGTATTATTAATAAGAATTAACATATATTATCTCCCATACTTAAAGCCCACCTGTAGTGGGGTATTTTTTGTAAAGGGGTGAAATGAGATGTCATAAGATCCCCTCAGAGCAGATCAAACTAATTCATCAATCGGAGCGGACGTGAGCAAGTTGATACTCACGAAAGTTGTTAAACGCGGGGTCATTGAGTGCTAACTGTAAACTGCACTGATCACCAAGGTAGAGCGACAGGAACTGTGTTCAATGAATAAATTAAGTTGTTTTTCTTATCAAAATGTGCGTCTGATAAAGTAATAATAAGAATTTAAAGTGTGTATAGTGAAAAAGAAAAGTAGTTTAGCGAAAAGATGAAAAATAAGCAGAACATTAAGTAAAGTTTAAAGTTAAGTAAACGTTAAGTTATAGAGTTAGTTTATTTTGTATGCACATAATACGATGTGGGTGAAATGAAAACGTTTATACATATTCCTAAAAAATTGTTCCTATTCAATTTTTAAAGTACTACACAATATTTACTGTTTAATCCAAAATTATGTAAACTAAGCATTTTTTTTTTCTTATTCCTTATAAATTCTTATATTGAGCTCAATATTAGCATTTCTAGATATTTTTATTTATTTATTTGAATAAAATTAAAAACCATTAATTTCGAAAATATTTTTGCCTAAATACCAGACAATCCTCACTTAATTTATACATTGCTTGTTTCAATTGTATGAGATACTTAAAGTTGTAAAGATAAATAATTTTGTGAAAGTTTCGGTTCCTATTATAGTTTTTGAGATGAAATGAGCCAGTTCTTTCTTTAAATGAAAACAGCATTTTTTTTCAAATTATTAAGTCTTTAAGTTATTAATTTATCTTAGAATGTATGTTAATTGTATAAAGAAGATATATTTACGAAAAAATAAATTTTATATAAAGTTAATTTTCTCATATATTACAACATAAATATTATTTGATAATACCTATTTTCTTTAGAAATCCATTTTAAAAGCATATAATTTCCGTTTAATTATTTTAAGCTCCATGATCAAGCAATCAGCAGACAAAGATATATATAAATATTCTTACAATACATATAAATTGTATAACATTACGTCTTACACGTATCATAAGCTACTAAATTCATTAAAGACTTATGATTACATTAAAAACAATGAGCTCTTAAAAATATTTCGTGCTATTCTTTATAACACTTTTTCAAAACTCACCATATAATAAAAAGTGTCCACGATATTTTTTTTGTAACAATTTATTTAGAGCAATTTCTTTTTACTCAAGAATTTATAAGATTTATGGACACTTAATATAGAAAATCTAATTCAATTGAAACTGAAATTTAAGAAACATACCATTTTGAGTGTTTTTTTAAATAAAAAACAGTTAATATGTCTAAAGAATTTATTATATAAAACTATTTTTCAGAAAAATAAGCATAATTTCATAACGAAGCATAATATTTTTATACATCATGCTAATATAGAAATTATTTTTATGTGATTTAACATTCATAAGAACTATGACTGGTAAATTCCTTTTGGATAAATCGCAACGTAATCAACCAAACAGTAAAACAATTCTAATCAAACCTTATTTATCGAAATAAATTATATATTGCTATCTATATATCATTGCACGAAATTAATGACCAAGTCTGAATGTTATTATCGGATAACGATAAGAACCACATAATGGCTGGACATTTTCAGTGTCGAACATCGTCAATTACTGATCTTCAATGAATGAATGATTTCGTTGTCAAACACCGATCCAATTACTATTAAAAGAAAGCGTCCAATAAATTATGACAAAATTTTTACATCCAACGAACCTTTTGGAACCCGAAATGCATGTCAGAATTTATTCTCATAAAAGGAGGGATTTTTATTCATTTATCTCTGAAACTTTTAATTTGAACAATAGCATGCTGTTTTAACTGCAATATTCATTTTATATGACATTTATTCTTTTAAACTTGATTTCATATTTTCGAATTATTCGCTTACTAATAAAGTAAGAAGTACTTTTTTACATAAAGTCTCATTGTACAAAAATTTGAAATACGTACAATAATTTTAATATAATAATTATATGTAAACAGTTATTATATTTCCTTTCTTCAATATTTTTGAGGAAATAAAATTTCTTTTAATATAATTTACTTTTGAAATTTTTTAATTAATAAATTCATCAATCTTTTCATAAAATTCAAAAATTTTCAACAGAAATTCCTTAAAAAGCAAAAATGCACATATTTTATTAGAAACGATTTTAGCCAATTTTGCTAGTGAAGTCATTCCTGGTATGCCAGGAATCGAGTGGAGAGTAGTAAAAAGATTTCAGTACCCATAAAGCAATAATATACTTAAAACGAAAACACGGTAAATATTAATGTTCACGATGAAATTCCAATTTTTATATAATTACGTAACTTTTGAAACAAAATAAAATGATTAGTAAAATATAATTGAGGTTAAAAGAGAAAAAAGTTTAATACATTTATGGGAAAAGAGAATTTTAAAAGAAAACACATTCTTCCTTCCTACTTCAAATTTCTTTCTCAGGAAACAAATTAGAGATTATGAAAATATCAAAACAAATTTGCTTATTTTACTAAATATTTTGCCAAATTTACATTTCAGAAGTCTTGCAATTCGAGGAAGTTATTTATTAATAGTTATATGTTAATTGTTTATGAATGTCTGGTCTCTTCTCTTTTTTTAATGAACACATTTCACAATATTCTTTTTCAACAAACTGAGTTACAATTATAATAATAGCATACTTTGCTATGAACACAAAAAATGGATAAGAATATCTAAACAAAAGTTATCCAGACGAAATTTATAGAAATTCATGTTCTTTTATAACGAACATGTAGGCTGATTTTTCCTTCAAATCATTAAATCTCTTTTCACAATCAAGATCAAGGTCTCATTCAAGCGTTTTCTTAAATTTTTGAAGAAATGTAATTGTTATGTATACTGACAACTTGCACATAATCTATTTTTATGTTATGAAAATATGATTAAATGGGAAAACGAATTTAAATTAAAGGCAAGGCATGCCCTCAAACTATATAAATATATATTTATTCATATGTTGAATGTAAATATTTAAATTCGAGTTCATTTCTTGACAGTATACCAAGAAACAAATAATGAATTTACAATTTATTATTTGTAAGATTTTATTGTATGCTCTATTAATGGAAAAAAAGTTCAACATTGTTATACAATGCTTTTTAATTTTATATAAATCTAAATTTAAATAGATTACATTTCTTCAATGCTATAAGATATCTCAATGCTATAAGATATGGCAACTATTGAAACACTGAAGTACAATTATTTGAATTTTGTTTAAGTGTGGGATACAATTTCCAACACGTTGCAACTTTATTTTTGAGGTGAAATAGAAATGGAGACGCACAGTGTTACTTAATCCTTGATAACTTTATTTTTTAAAATCATAATTTAATTCAAATTAATAATTTAATTCAAATTAATAATTTAATTCAAATTAATAATTTTATTTAAATTAATAATTTTATTTAAATTAATAATTTTATTCAAATTAATAAATTTATTAATTCAAATTAATAATTTTATTCAAATTAATAAATTTATTAATTCAAATTAATAAATTTATTAATCAAATTAATAATTTTATTCAAATTAATAAATTTATTAATTCGAATTAATAATTTTTTAAATTAAAATATACGTAGGGCAATTTATAAATTTATATTTTTTCTTGCAAATTAATTAATGAATATAAAAAGCTTTATATAACGTATTACAACATTAAACATACTAAGCAGTTCTGCATATTTAGTGCTATAAAAAAAGTTTTCTTATCAAATATTATAGAGAAACAAACAAAAATAAGAAAAATACAACATTATTTATATACAATTTTAAAATACTTTGAAAAAAGCCTGGTAAGAATAAATATCGAATCAATACCTCAGTTATAATACCACTAATTTATTACTGATTTTATAACAAAGGATTTTTTATTCATAGACAATTCAAAATTTAATCATTAAAATTACATATCCACTTGTTATATTTTTTGAAACATTTAACTGAAAAAGTTTCGTTAATCAGGAAAATTAAAACCTGAATGTGATAACTAAATTTCATGAATTGCAATAAAAACCTATTTAAACTTTTTTCATCAGAAGATATATTTAAAACATTATATTTTATACTAAAATAAACGTTTCAAAATTAGTTTTCTACATTCATTTGTTTTTGCTGGTTTCATTTTTTATATGTTTGCTCTCTCAGACGTTCAACAATCAATTAGTCTAATTTTCAATTTTTTGTTTTACTTCTTTGTTAAAAAACAACATATTTTTCTTATCGAAACTATTATCTAGTTTTATTATACATACATAATCAGAGAATAACGTGTATTTCGTACTTAAAATTATTTGTCTGTAATTTTAAACTTACATACTTTCTGATCGACAATTCCCATTACTGACTACATAGAATATCGGTAACTTATTTTCTCTTCTAATGTTTCTTGCCCGAAGTGCTAGGAAATGTTTTGATAAAATAGTTATCCTCTCAGTGTCGAATGATTTATTGATTTGCTTTTTGTCCCAAGCGAAAAATATTTTTTTTTCACTTCAGGAAAAATATAATTAAGAAATTTGCTCAAAAGAATTAGGAAAATAAAATTAATGTAATAATTAAAATACATTTATATTTTAATTTCAATTTAAAGCAGTTTTTCTTGAATAGAATAGAATAATGAAATACTTTGTTGTTGAAATCTGATAAGATTTTCGAAGAAAAATTCCTCTTGTATTCAATTTCTTTCCAAATAGAATTGTCCAGATTATAGAATTCTTGGATTAATAAGAAAGTAAATATTCGTAATATTAGTATGAAAAGTTTTCAACTCAGGAAATTTATTTCGATTCAGTTTAGGTAATTTTAACTAACAGAACACAGTATCTTGATTTATTATATTTGAATACTCATAAAATTCACATTTACAAAAAAAAAAAGTGTAGAATAGAAGAGGAAAAAAAAAACTTCATTTTCAGACAAACAATTTTCTGACGACAGTTTTTCTATTAATTCTATAAATTTCGATACATTTTAAGTAAATTTTTTTTTAAAAAAAAACTCCAGTTATTTCTCACATTTCTGTGCATGAGTTTGGTTCCTCAAATGTTATTTATAATTCTTTCTCTTTCAGACACTGAAAGAAAGTGTAAAATCGGCTGTTCTTAATTTTGTGGATATATATATATATTTTAAATTCTATTTTAGCTAAATGACGATTTTATGTAGACTTAACTAACATATTATAAAATTCACTCTGAACAACTGAAAAAACTTAATATCGATAGCAAATAAACGTTTTACGGTTAAAAATGCAAGATCAGCATGACAAATGAAGGCGTTTTAAGTACAAGATCGTTATGAGAAAAACAATTATGATTTGGATGTTAACTCGTTTTTCTATTTAACAAACACTTCATTGAAATAAAATAAATTTTGATGAATTGAAAATCTCCCAAAATACTTTGAATGTGACATAGTAGATTAAATTAAATTTATTTAAGTATAAGGAATTGATTTAAATAGATTTAAAGGAAACGCATAAAAAACAGAAGTTGGTAATTTAGTTAGAGATAGCGAGTTGAAATTTTACAACTGAGTGATCTATATCATACCTACGTTGAGTAAAGAGTCTTAGAAGTGCTCATAGAGAAAATATAAAAAGATAAAAATGATCATTGATATGAAATATTTTCTATATATATATATTTAACTTAACACCAATTGATTTTGTAAAACAATTCTAAGTTATTATACTAAACGTTTGATCATATACGTAGATAACGCTTTCAAAAGATAGAGTTGCCTGAGGATGGATTTGTGTACATCAACAATTGTAAATAAAATATTTTTGCTACCATCACTGTGTGTCTTTCTATTATATTGACTATTGATTCATGAATATTTGAAATAAGTTTAATAACAAAGCCAAATGAAAAAAGTATAAGGTTGTTACAGAATTTAAAATTTTGAATATTAATCAAATGATTTAACACACCATTAAAAAAATTCTTAAATCACTCACTAAATTTAGTAGAGCTATGAAACTTGTACACATATATAGAAAAGTCTAATAATTAAATATGATAAGACATGTTTTTCGATATTTTAGTCATTTTTGATTACTATATGTTTTAACATTGATGTACAACTTCATAAGGATTATAATCATAAACCTATTTAATTATATGCTTCGTCACTTGACAAGAGTGATACCTGCACACGGTAACCTGAAATTCTACATTATACGTCACGTGAGGAGTTAAAAGTCCATTTCGATTTAACGCTCAACAGCTTATTCCTCATTGTAGTGTTTCGATGGGAACATCACGTTAAACCATGACTAGTCGTGAATGTTTCACGGGTATTATGCCATTGTAATTCCTTAATCACGGTATTTTAAGGTAATAATTTCAATACGACCTTATTCAAATTACGGAGATTTTTTTTTATCTTACGAATTCTTAAGACTAAAGGGGATTTTCAAAGTAAAATTTAATCCTAATCTTGTCGAACCTTAGGGATTATATTGTTGACTAGTTCTAAATCTATCAGCTAAAGTTGAATTCTAAACAGGCGAAAACAAACGTGTGAGGAAACGAAATGAATAGAAATGATGATTGAGATTCATCAAAATGATAGGAAGAATATAGAATTAGGATACATTTATTTAACTTTAAACTTATTAAATAAATTTCATTTTATAAGAATGACTTTATTTCAAATATAGGGTTTATATAAAATAATTATATTTTTACTAAATTAATTATGAGTCGAAAAAAAAGTACAACTAGATAAATTGAAAAAAATTGATGTTTCAAAGTACACGAATGAAATATATATATTTTAGGACGATATTAAGTACATCATTGATAAATAATATGGAAAATAATGAAAATATGGATAATATGGATAAATAATATGGAAATATAATACTTAAAATTCTAATGCGAAATATACGTTCAGTAAGAATAATTACATTTTTTTCTGACTAAAAAGAAATAATTTATTGATTTGAATTTCAATAAAAATACTTCTATTAAAAAGCACATTTCATAACCAAAGGATAAATTTAAATCCGGCATGCTAAGTTATTGTTCCATAAGGTATATTGAAATAGAAATACGAACTTAATAAAATCGTATAAAATAATAATACCACTAATGAACCAGAAGTCATTTTTACTAGTCAGCTGGCTTTGAACATAAATACATTTTCAATAAAAAGGAATGTAATATCAGATAAATATTTTTTTTTTCCTTTTTAAGTCATTATTATGAAATGTCATTAAAGAACTGAGATTATGATAGTTGTAAAAGAAACCATGGTGGTTGGAATGTGTAAGATAAAAGCCTAACCTATGTATCGGTTAATTTAAAAACGACTTTTAAGCAAATTGATGAGCCAAGTCAAAATTCTCATTAAATAATTTCTCGTTAGCATCGATTTTTATTCCCAAATCCCACTTTATAAAACATTTACTACTATTCCCTCACATTGTGCTCCCAAAATACATTCAATTACTGGATACATAACGAAACTTATCTATAAATTGAAATAAGAGAAAATGAAATGATTTAAAAGGCTTGGATAAATTCCCAATTTTACTTAAAATAAGAGGGAAGAAAAATGATGTGAGAATACTTTAAGCATTTGATTACATAAACACACTTTCAAACTTAAAAATTTCAGGGGGTTTTACATTTTGCTTATTTGTTTCTTTAAATATAAGAACGGTTATATTATTATACATACTGTAATCACCTAAAGTTCTGAGAAAAAACAGTTCTGAGAGATATTCATATCTCTTTGAAATCGTAACAATATAATATAGTTTAAAATTGTTCGTTTCTATTATTATCGTAACAATAATTATAACAAAAAACCATTTTATAAATTCTTAAGATGTTTTATAATTTATTGCACAAATTGTTGGGAATCTGAAAATAAGAAGAGTTTTATATTCGTATAAGCGAAATATATCAGTGTCATTTAATGGCTTGAAAATTGTTCCTTTATTTATTTTTTATTTTTGTATGTTTCTTATTTTGAAATTAATCCAAAATTTAATTTCAAATAGAATATGTATTAAATTACAATAAAGTAGTACAATAATACAAAAGTTATTTTACGAATTACTTATCATAGAGTTTTCATAAAAAATTAACATTCAAAGCATTTTATACGTCAAAAAGTACTTTTTTCTGCCATATCTTCATAAGAGGTATGTGCACCTGTGCGATGCTGTTTAAAATAATCATTACCGAATATTTAGCTAATTTATTAAGTGTTAGGGTCGGAAGTAATGAAATTCTAAGAAATTTTAGGACAATCATTCTACTTTTCAAAATCAAATTTTAATGTCATCTAAAAGTCATGCAGATTAAAAAAAGTTAAATTGGTATAAATGCCATTATCTAAGTTTTAAATAGATTTCTTATAACATTTAAAAAAAGATATCTATTTTTTCAATACTATAATACAAAGCTAATGGATAGTAATTAATATACTATTTATAATTTATTTCACTTAAATGTATTTGATTTATGCTATGAAAAACTATCATTAAAGGTAAATTCAAAATAGTAGAAAGGACTAACGGTTAAAAATATTTTTAATCATTTTAAAAAATTGTTTAATGCGGAGGAAATTTGAATTAGGAATATTTGGACATCAACAATCCACTTTGTCAAAAATGAATTGAAATAATACTTAAAGAAAACACATATAGTACCCAAACATATAAAACTCTAAATATATCTAAACTAAATCAAAACAAAACAAAAAAATAGTTTAGAAATAACCAAAAATTAACTAATAATTATGCAAATTAAATAAAAATTCATTAAATTAAAAAACTAAAATTTAAAACCGGAAAACCTAATAATTCATTACAAACCATTAAAATACCAACCAATTTAACATAAAGCAAAGTAAAAGAAAAGTAAAATTAGATAAATGGAAGTAAAAAATGTAATTACATATATATATATATATATATATATATGTATATATACCTTTGTAATTTGGAATAAAAACGTAAATTAAATCACGTTTTTTGTACATATATATGCATGTTGGTAAAATAATTCTGATTAAAAATAATTTCCATTTACTTTGTTGCGGCCTTTTTTAATGTTTCATTCTACAGACATTATAAAGTTGAAGTAAATAGACAGTAAAGTTTTTAATTCATTTCACAAAATGTCATAAATAAAGCAACGCAATTTATTAAGTGTATTCTCAAACGAAATAAGGTTAGTCTCTCTCTCTCATCTCTTACTTTGTTGAAGTCATACCTAATTACACGATGAAGTCTTAGGTTACCAAATCACTCGCACCTACTAAAACGCTTCGTAATTATGACATATTTGACTTCAATCATTCTTAGAAATTTTTTCTAACACATTTTGCTGCAGCGAAATAATTCTAATAATTAATTTCAATTATCTTACAAACATCTGCTTCTCGATTTATACCAATCTGTCTCATCTTATTCTTTCAAATTTGTTTCAATTGCGTATTACTGTTCTTAATTCAACTCATTATACTTTTTATCTCTATATAATTTGACTAACCAAGCTGAATTTGTTTGCCACAGGATTGGAATTTTATTCATTGCAAATTACAAAACGTCACCATGGTTAGTGAAAAGAAAACTACAAATATTCCAAATGCTCAACATAAATTTAATAAAACGAAAAACAAATAACTATTTAACTGCATCACCTTTTTCCTACATATATAACAGTGTAATCTATTGTAAATAAATAATAAGTAATAAAATCTACGCATACTACCTTTTTAAATATAATTTTCATTATAAATGCACTCCTTCGGAGAATTTCGATTCTTTACATAATTCGAAGGATTTTTCATCAAAAGATGGAAACAAGTCACCCACAGATCTTACAAAAGAAATGACAGTATCCGAAATCTTTGTTATTATATTCCTTCATGAGTCCATTACTGATTCCACTTATATTTGCTTACCACGACTGTGGAAGGTAAATTTAATGAACTTATTATTCACAGAGAAGATATTCAATAATGTCTTGCGCTTTCTTATCTTGAAAATTACGGTTGTTTCAATTATATGTGGAATTCCATCTAGAATAGTTTCATCAAATGTGGCTTTCCTTTAAAAACTCGACAAGTCACTCGGATATATTTCGAGAAGAATCTAAATAGCTGAACGTTACGTCATTCAAAAGCCTTTTGTGAATCCATTACTAATTTCAATTTCTGTAATTTTCTCACCAAGACTACAAAAGTCCCCCTTTTATTGAATTTATAATTTTGAGAAAAACTATTCAACCATGTATTTGGCTCAGTCGTTTTGAAAATAATGGCTATTGTTATTGTTGTTGTTGGAATGCAATTTTCTGTTTAACCAAAGGCAGTTTGGAGAAGTTTTATGAATAAACTAGACCCTGTTGTATACTTAAAGAAAAAAATGTATGTATTGTATGGAAAGAAATGTTATTAATAATATAATTAAAATCAGATGGATAGTATTGTGTTATTGTCATAAATAGTGTTGAAATTATATATAAAGATGTGACATAAATATTTATTTGATAGCAAGAAGCGTCTTTAAGTAATTCGAAGATAAATAATGTTGAGAAAAGGTAGCTTTCAATATTTTCTCTGAAGGTTATATTGTTTTTTGGATTATTTTATTCGTTATTAGAAGGTAGAATCGAGTGAAAAATGCTAGTGTCAAAACACACCAGTATTTATGTTCTACATACAAAGGTAGTTGAAAAAAATTTCCCACAACATACTGCGAAAATTCCAGAATATGAGGAAGATACAACTGCAAAATTATATGAACAAAGCTATTGCGCAAACTTAGATTCAAGTCAAAACAACTATGATTGAATTCAAGATTAAATCATATTTAAGATAATCTGAGTTTCTTAAGTTTCCAGTAAGATTCAAAACTGATATTTGTTTTTATACATTAAAATTATTATCATTTTCCTGATAAGCGTCATTACTTGCTTCTAATTTTAATATTAAACGTTCGTTGCTATTTGGGTGTAAACAAAGTGGATTAACTTATAAATAATAAAAATAAATTAAATTCAAATATTTAAAATAATTTTAAAAACAGTTTTGAAATCATTTGTTTAAAGCTTACTCTATTGCAGCTTTCTGTGACGTTTTGCTTTGTCGGATTGAATAGTTTTGTGACATTTACTTATTTGTAAATTGATCTTCATTAAACTCGGGCACTTTATATCAATTTGAATTGCACAAAATTACAATATCTCCCCAACCGAAATAAAAAGAGACTAGATAAATTATATGAAGATAGGTAGTAAAGTGAATTGAATTAGAGATAATGATACATAAGTGAAAATTATTGGAAGGAAATAAAAGGTAGGTAGAGGATAATGGCTTATTGATATATATTTATTCTCCAGATTGAAATAATGCTATTCATTTTTAGGATTATAGCGGGTTTAATTTCAGAAATATTAACATAAGCATCAGTTGAATGTCATTATAATAATCCGTACAGGTGAATTCGTAAGCTAAGAAATTATTACATCTTTAAAATTGATAAATTAATTTGGGATGCGAGACGAAACGTTTTTAACTATCTACCACTGATTAGAAATAAAGCAATTTGGATTCTCCTTACGTATCTTTAATTGATTTAGTTCTTTTTGCTTAGTATGTATTATTAAAATATGAGGCAAAAATCGAGTAATGATGGACAGTAGTTACAGGTTTCATTTATATTTATAAAAAATCCTGAGTGCGTGAATAAACAAAATAGAATTGGTGAACAAACTGATTCCCTTTTTTTACATATATATATATATATACATATGTATGTGTAAGTATATATATATGTGTGTGTGTAAGTATATATATATATATATATATGTAATAAAGTAAGAAATAACAAATTGAACTGAAACACATGTTGATGGGATAGAAGAGCTAGAAATATATTATTTGTAGAGGAAAAATCAGAATCAACATGTTACGTTATAATGATAAAAATATGTAAAAAGGATCGTAATATTTACACTTACCAAACCAATCTTATTACTGTGATCTTGGGTGTATGTTATGTTTCAAATTGTAGCAAAATTAGTGGGATTAATGATAATTTTATTGCTAAAAGTACATAAAGAAATACAGGAAACAAAACTGGAGGCTTCCATTTCAAGGAAGTTCATAAATTTTGAATTATTTTTTCTTTGAGATTTAATTGAATGTTGTGCTGCGGTCGAGTGCAAAATAATTAAAAGATAATTATATTTTAAAGCTGCTTGGCCTGAGAAAAACAAAGACCACATTAATCTAAAATCTATGCAGCCATAATGAAACACGTTAATCAAAAACCAAACCAGAAAGAAAAAAAAAAGTTCTATCATAGTTTTGCACAGAATAGATTTTGATCTTAAAGGTGCGTCTTTTCATATTATTATTAAATTAATCAGTTAAATATAATAATTTAAGTAAACGATGAAGCATTGAAATAGAAATAGTAAACCTTATCAATAATCAAATTTAAGAAAACTATAAATTAAATGGAATATTATATCGCTACATGTAATTAAAATTAAAGCAAACAATAGTTGTGCATTTGAAAGTACGTAACCGGAACGAAGTACTC